>JAQQSU010008773.1:0-12861 GCA_028627135.1 Pseudochirops cupreus
CATCCACTTTATGCTGGCACTGGGGATACAAATGTAAGATGCTGAGTTCCTGCACCCAGTGGGAGTATTCAGGCATATAGGTGCTAAAGGTTGGATAATCACTTTAATCCTCCCAGTGATCCCAAAAGGAGGACTCCACACTCTGCCCTGTAAAAAATAAAGAAATCATCCAGCAGCCACCATCACTCTTGGAGGTAGCTCCTAGAAGTGGCAGAGTAGATTTTGAACCCAAGTCCTCTGGACTCTGAATCCAATGCTCTCCCTCCATCACCAGGGTGACTCAGAACTGTCCATACACCTCATTGTATATTACTCAAAAGCAGGGAACATGTCATCTGTCTCTTTTTTGGTCAGTTTGTCCCAACGTGGTGTCCTGTGAAGTGCTGCATTTGCCCTAAACCTGAGGAAACTTTGCTGACTTCCTGACCTCCAGTGACCAGTGGTTAGTGACCATTCAAACTCTGCCAAGTTTGACTGACAAGGGCACCAGGGAAGGACTTCTCTGTGACAAATCCAGCTGAACCTGCCAGCTTACATCACCCATCTCCCTGAAGAGTGATCAGATGAAATCAACCTTTAACTATTTGATATTTGTGTCCTTACAACCCCAAGTAAGCCCCTCAACAAAGAGAGCCCTATTCCAGATGTGCCTTGATTTTCTTCACCCTCCATCCCCCAACTTGGGCCAGAAAAGTGCTGTGACGGCACATCAAGGCCACTGCTTGCCTGTCTTGTGTTGAGGAATCCAGCATAAACAAGAACAATTCCTATCTAGGAAAATGGGCAATGGTTTAATGAGTGATCTCATTCTACAAAGGCTAAGTCCAGCTGTGATTGGAAACAAAAAGGAATGATTAATTGATTGATTGAATGAATGAATGAATGAATGGATGGATGAATGTAAGAGCTGGCTTGTGCTTTCTGTAGAGTAATAAAGCCAGGACTCTCCTGCCCTCTTGGGGATGTCTCAGGATGCTGTTCATTCTGATCTCCACAAAGAATGTGGTAACAATAACATCACATTTTCCTGGAGTGTTAAGGTTTGCAAAGGTCTTTTTTTACTCCCCAAACACCCAGTGAATCAAAAGGTAAAAGTATTGTTAATTTGCTAAGGTGATTTGTCTGGATGAAATGACCAATTAAGCAGGGGAGCTGAGAAAAATGAACTTGGGCTGCCTGAAACCAAATCCAGCTTGCTTTCCACTCTCTGGAACCAATGCCCTTGTGTCTATGGACAAGAAGAAGGATTTGAGAAGGATGGATTAGAGCTGGAGGGACTTTAGAGAGCTTGTCTGAACTCCCTCATTTTACAAAGGAGGAATCTGAAGTTCAGAGGGGTGACAGGACTTGGCCAAGGTCACACAACTAGAATATGTCAAAATCAAAATCTGAACCCAAGCCCTCTGGTCCCAAATTCAGTTCTCTTCTTACATACTAGAAGGTCTAAAACATCAATGTTATTTTATTATGCATGTCATTCCTGAGAATCGGCAATTACTTGTAAACTACTGGCCTCTAAGCAAGGTGAGTGGGAAAAAGCTCAACTTTTCCCATTATTTGGTGAGGCCTAAAAGAGTCTCCCCTGACACACAGTAGGTGCCTAGTAGATGCTTGGTGATTGATTTCACTTTGTCTTTAGATTCCCTAGCACAGTGTATGACTCTTAGTAGGAGATTAATAAATACTTGTTGAATGATTGATTTCATTTTGTCTTTGAATTCCTAGCACCATGGCTAGCACCTAGTGGGTGTTCCTTGGTTGATTGGATGTTCTTCCAATAAAGGGAATGCCTCTATCATGTAGTAATTAATTAAGAGGATTTCCAGGTCTGGATTCAAATGCATTGTTGGCTTTGAGAACACAGGTTGCTATTTGACTGAAGCCAATGTGAAAGTATTAAAACACCAAGCTTAGGGAGCAAGAGAAAACTGGGCTTTAAAAGGCCATTTTTGATTCAGTAATTGCTTGGTCAAGTCTAAATTGGGTCTTTAGCAAATGAGAAAAATCCAGATAACATGAGAAGACCTGTTGTTTTTAAATTGCATTTTTAAAATTGGAACTTAGACAACAAAAAGCAGAGCATTTACATACACAAACATACACACACACGCACACACACATACACAGACACACACACAGAGCAGAACACAGGACTCTGGATGAAACAATCATTTAATCTCCATTTTTCTCTACTGTCTTTTGAAAGTGTATGACAGTACTATTGAAACTGTCCTGCATATTATGTAAGGTCCCTTCTGTTCTCTCTTCTGCATTTCATGAAAAGACTTGTATAAATCCATGCAGAATAATAATAATAATAACATTATTATTAAAATTATTATAATTGTAAATTGTAAACTTAATTATTATAATAATAAAGTACATTTTATAACACTTTACTGTCTGCAAAGCACTTTTACAAATATTATTCCGGTTATTATAGCACCCGTCTCTCAGGGTTGTTAGAGTTGGTGCTAAAATTATCACCCTTTTTACAGTTGAGGAAACTGAGAAACAGAATCATTAAGTGACTTTCCTATGGTCACATAGCTAGTGAATGTCTGAAACCACTTTGGAACCTTGGTCTTTCGGACTCCAGGCCCAGCGCTCCATCCACGGCACCACCTGGCTGCCGGAAGAATAGACACAAGATGACCGTAATAACATAAACAAAAGAACATAAAAAGTAGCTGAGCTCAGATAATTGCAATTGCTATCTTGATTACAGAGAATAAATTTGCCAGCTCTCACTAGGGGGTTGGGAGCTACTGGGAGTATGGGTGCAGAGTGCAGCATGCACTAGCAGATGCTGTCACTATATTGTCCATTTTGCTTGACTGGTTTTTTTTTTTTCCTTACAAGGAAGATGATAAAGTTTGATGAAGAGAGAGAAATATTGGGAATTGACCATTCTGTAAAGAAAAAAAAAAACCCAAACCCAAAAAACCACAAGGGGATCAATGAAACCTTTTGTTTTTTCTTAAGGAAAAAAAGATGGCCCTTTATAAAATGATTTTTTTTTTCAGAAACACAGTTTCTGAAATCTGTCATTAAAATTGAAATTGTTTTCAGTAAAATTTCATCTGCTTAAGAAAACACATACACACACACACACACACACACACACGGACAGATTGCATTTTCCTCAAGTGCAGATCTGTCCATGTACCTCCCTTTGTGGGGCTGCTACGTGGTACAGTGGCTAGAATGCCAGGTCTAGAGTCAGGCTAGACCTGAGTTCAAATGCACCTTAAAATACTTCTAGGCTAGATGACCCTGGGCAAGTCAGTTGAATCCCTGTTTACCTCTGTTTTCTCATCTGTGAAACAGAAATAATAATAGCACCTACCTCCCAGGGTTGTTAGATAGTAATTGAAAATTACTCAGCACAATACCTGGCAGGTGGTGAATGCTATGTAAATGTTCGCTGTGATTAAATCTGGCCTCAGACTTTTACACTTTAGAGGGCAAGTCATTTAATTTCAGTCTGCCTGAGCTGCAAAATGAGGGTAATAATAACACCCACTTCCCAGGGCTGTCATGAAAATCAAATGGAATAATAATTGTTAAAAAAAAAAAAGCTCTTCTATGTGCCTGGTACATATAAATGCTTGTCTCCTTTCCTTTTTTTCCATAAATTCTAGAGACTCCTTATTGCCTCTGGCTTTTAGAGTTCTTGTCTCAGCCTTGTCTCAACCTACCTTTCCCACCTTATTATACATGGCTGTCCCTCCTGCACTCAATGGTCTTCTCTCCATGCCTCACACACATCACTCTATCTGTCCCACCCTTCTTTGCACAGAAAAAGCCTCTCCCCTCACCATGCACTTAATGTACCCTCTGTTCACCTCCACCTCATAGGAATCTCTCTCTTCTTTAAAACTCAGCTCCAGTATCACTTTCTACATGAAGTTTTCCCGCTCCCCTAACTAAGCACTCTTTTTGAAGCTACCTTAGATTGCTATATAAAAACATAAATATATAATAAATACACATTATAATTACTTTGTATCTACTATATATACATTGTATTTATTTTGCATCTATTACATATACATTTATAATACATGTACATGCACATTTGTATACATACTTGTATGCATGCACATATATAATGCACATGCATAGACATACGAATATACACATATACACGTACATTGCACAAGTTGTTTCTCCCTACAGAATCTGCTCTTTTACAGCAGAGATTGTTTTATTCATTATGTTTACATCTACAGTGCTGAGCATAATGCCTGTCACGTATATAGTAGGTGATTAATAAATGCTTATTGATTGACTGATTTTGAAAAAACTCTTAAAATTCTCCATACGGTTCCTTTTTCAGGTGCTAAGGTTTCAAATTGCAATATTTGTTTTAAAGAAAAAAAATCAAAATGGGACAAAGCAGTGAATTTATATTCAACATAATCTGTGTGCACCAGAAAAGACCCACTCTCACCCCCCTCCCCAATAACCCCTGACAGTGGAGGAGAGAGAAATGACGCTGGAGTAAGAAAATCTCTCAAGTCAAAGGAATTTGGAAGCATCCAGCCATCTCCTTGTTCCATCCAAGTGTCTTACTGTTCCTCCCCTGAGCCCGTGATTTCTGTCTCCCTTGGGAGAGGGTTTATTTTATGCTCCCTTCCGGAGATGTTGCCCATTTCCAGTCTGTCACCATGTCTGTGCTTTGCCCATGAGGCATGTGCATGGGTATCGTTTTCTGGTCCTTTGTTTTTTCCAGGAATTCCTCCCGTTGCAAACTATATCTCTGCACTGGGTGGGGGCTCAGAGTTTCCCTATATAATGAAGTACCACTAGACAGAACAGTCACTTGTGGCAGGTAGCAAAGAAATTTCAATAAAGTAAACTCCGAGCATTATCAAAATTATACATTTGGGGCTGTTAGCATGGCCTAGAAAAAGATGAGGACAGGCTCATCTCATTAAAAGAGAAGAAATAGTGGAATTAGCTTGAATCTAATTACAAGCCACACTATCTAATGTAAAAACATGACTGTTTTTTCACTCCCATTCATTTGGGCTAGTAATTAGTTTTGGCCTCTAAAATGCCACCCTTTAATCATGCAAACACAGATGTGATTTGCCGTGCAATTTAATCTTGCTTTAATGAAGAACTAATGGACGCATCGCAAATTACTTTCCCTGTTGGAGAAAAATTCTATTTCCTGCTTTTCAAAAGATCAAGAGTATCTTGTGATAATAGGCCGAGCGGCCCTGGCAGCCTCGGCGCCCAGAGCAAACAAGCTCTTTTACTCAACTCGCAATTCAATGGCGAAAAAGAGGCTACAATTAGGGGAGACGCAGGGGAAACGCGGCATTACCGGCGAATCACTTTCTGCTGCTCAACCCCCAGCAACCACTGCCTTGTTCGAGCCGGGGCTAAAGTGTCAGCTCCGAACAATGCGCTGTGATAAATTACTCTCTTCAAACAGCTGCACTGCTAATTTTCAATTATACACACAAATGGGCCTCAGATTGGAAGAAAATGGAGTGCATGGGGAGAACAGTAGTAGATTTCTGTGTTTGTTTGGTGGTGAGTGCGGAGGCGGGGGAGTGACATCTTGAAAGGGAGGCGAGAGGAGCACCAGCGGAGTCGGGGTTGCCACACCAGAGATAATGCTGGTCCTCCAGCTCCTGGAGCCCCTCGGGCCACCTCTGCTGAACCAGGCTTCGGTAGAAGCGTGAAATTGCCAATTACTTCCATTGGCTTGGGAGAATTCGAAAGTTCTGATCTATCGCTCACCCTGGGATGAAAATTGACCATTGACCCACACCTGTCCGGCCTTGCAGAGCCATTTAGCATGATGAAGGTGCTGTCTGTGGTAGGATTCCTCAAGTGTTTAAGCTAGCCCTAAGTTTTCGAACCCGATCACGAATTTTCCTAAAATCGACACCATTCTGTTTGAGGTCAGATTCCCCAATTGTCTAGACTCCTGTTCTGCCCATCCTTGACTCCTTTTGCTTCCTAGGTAGCGCTTAAGGAAGTCGAATCCCAGAATAGAAGACAGCTAAAGGCGCTCCCCTTCTTAGTCAGGACGAGCATTTCTGAACCTGACTTCCCCATCATGATTATGAACTTCAAGTGTTCTGGAACCTGCAGAGTCATCGCTAGGAATTTTGGTACCTGGGCAAGCAGCTCAAAACCCACTCAAATCAGCTTCAGAGTTAGGCAGCTTGTTGAGGTGGGTGGATAGCTGGTCTTAGAGATAGGAAAACCTGGGTTCAAATCCAATCTCTCACATACTAGCTGTGTGACCCTGGACACATCATTTAACTAATAGGACTATGAGTCATGGAGAAGATGCTGAGTTGTCCTGGTTGAAGAAATTCTCTGGGAACTCGCTAGACTGATGAAATAATGTCTGGTAATTAATAATGATGATGGTGATGATAATAGTAAAGTAAAATTCAGTTAAGCAGAAATGGAGACTATATAACAAGGACCTGGGCGGAGGGGGGGAGGACTCCAGATCAGGGGTGTGGTGGGAAATGTTTGATAATGGATGCGGGGGAGGGGAGAAGAAAAAAGGAAAGCCTGACACATTTTTAAGTTTAATCCGCATTTTTAACATTTTCTCCACCACTTTCTTAAGGCTAGGCAATCAGCAAAACAATAATTCGAGCCTTGATTTGTAGAATTTGCTTATTCCTGAGGTAAAAATGCTCGTGCTGAAAAAATAGCATTGGTCAGGAGGTGCTAGCTGGCTCCAGAACCCCAGCTACAGCCCATCCCAGAGCTGCTGCATGGGGTGTGATACTTCAGGGTAACACTCTATGTAGTGGAGGGAGAGACAACCCTCAGAATACCTCGGGGCTGCTGCGGGTGCTAGGACTGGGAAGGGGGAGGGCTGTGGAGCTGGTTGGAAGGAGCCTACCTGGTACGTAGACAAGGCGCGCAGAATTACTGCATCTTCTAGCTTCCTATTTTGACTAATCATTCTTGCTCTGTTGCTTCTAGGCTATCGACAGAGTGCAAGTTCTGTCAAAATGTAGATACAACAAAGTTTGTAATTGCACAGGCTTTTAAAAATCTGTGTTGATGTGATTTAAGAAATTAATCTTATTTTTACTAATGCCTTTTGTTTTTATATCACACTCATTTCTGAAAGTATTCCTCCCCACTCCTCTGCAGATGGAGATATCTATTTTAACAAAGGATAAAAAACACAGAAAAATGCCTGGCGAAGCTAACCGACACCTTGATTGTGTCTGGTTGTATATTTAATATTCCACATCCATAGCCCACCCCAAGCTCCCAAATGAAGGGAGTGAAGATAATTGCACAATTAAAAAAAAATCTTACATTTTTTTTTGCATCTTTAAATTTCAATTCCTTGGAGTAAATTAGCCTTTGTTGTTTTACCCTAGTTCTGATACTTCGGGACCGTTCTCTGCACCATTAAAATGTGATGTCTAGCTATTCTAATTCCTCTTTTAAGGTGGGAGTTGTCTTTATTTTCCCATTTCAAGTTGTGAGATGTTCAGTCTTGTTTGGGTTTGGCTACAGAGAGCTAAAGAAACTCCTCTAATGTTTGTGTTTACTTACATGCACCCCATCTTTGTTTATTTTCATTTCTCATTTTTGAGACTTATGAATGATTTTCCATTTTTATACCATAACCATTTTCTCTCATAGACTCCTCCCTTGTAATAAAGAAAAAGAAAAACTGATCCAAAGCCAACTAGTAAAGCAGCGGAATCTTTCATTCCTCATTTGGCATCCATAGTCCTCTCCCACTCTACTGAGAGGATGGAGTTTGTTTCATCATCAGGTCTCCAGCTTCCTTCCTTCCTTCCTTTCTTCCTTGCTTCCTTCCTTCCTTCCTTCCTTTCTTCCTTGCTTCCTTCCTTCCTTCCTTTCTTCCTTCCTTCCTTCCTTCTTTCCTTCCTTCCTTCCTTCCTTCCTTCCTTCCTTCCTTCTTTTTTCCTTCCATTTCTTCCTTCCTTCTTCCCCTCTCTATTTTACTGATTTTAAAAATACCACAGTCATTTTTAAAAATTTATACCCTCCCCCTCCTTCTCGCCCACCTATTGAACCTTCTCTGAAACAAAGAACAACAGTTAAACAAAACAAGCCAATGTAGAAAGCAGTATGACAGTGTATGCAGCATTCTGCACCCAGAGTTCACCACCCCTCCAAGGAAAGGTATATTTCCTCATCACTTTCTTTTAAATCACTTTATCACAAACTACTTTAGTTCTGAGGAAATACTCGTTTGGATTTGAGAAAAGGTGGGGAAAGTTTTCATGTTGTAAGCCATGCTGAGTAGCCTCTAGCGATTAGCCCATCTGTGCTGAAGACTTTTTGACTTTGGACAATTATCAGCTATGACTAATTCTCTTCCCTACCAAGAAGCTGCTGTCTCTGGGGAGCACTGGGGGTGAGGCCTCCATCTTCCATAGCCGAACTTGGAATTTTAGCAGTGACCGAGTCAACAAACAAATGGGCCTCATCTGCTGGAGGGCCAGGCATTAGCAGAGTACAATGATTTGGCCATGAAGAAACAATGGTGATTAAAATGTCCTGATTGCCCAGCATTTCAAAGAACCCTGAATGGAATATAACTTAATGTTCCAAGAAGGGTCTGTTAGCTTGATCGGATTTGTTTTTTAAAAATAGCAATCCTTTCAAGGCATCTTCTTTTTTCCCCCTTCAATAAATGTGAACGGTCTCTATCCTCTAATTATGAAATGTATTACCATACAAAAAGGATTATTTTTTGAATTTAAAAATGCCAGTCACATTTAAAGTTACTTCCCCTTGAAACGCAGATTCTTGGAATGGAAGAGGGAGAATGAGGGAAGTGGTTCCAGTATGGAATCGTTAACAGAGGACTTTTTTTTTTTTTTGCTGAAGTGGGATTTCACTCCTTCTAGTTTATAATCGTTACAGAAATTTAAACCTCAAACCATTTCAGCCCGAGCTTATACTAAGCTTGTTAGTGGTTTCTGATGCTGTAGGTGATAGGGCTCTGGCATTACCATAAATCAGCAGAATTAACGATGATCTTCAGAGGCATGCTTGAAGGTGGGTGACAGAAGTCTGCAATTTGGTGCTCTGAATATGATGATAACATTCTATATTAAATGTTTATAATCTACTTAGAGTTGAGCTGCAAGTACATTTTGTATTTGTGCTGGGCCCCATATTAGACATCAGGAGCAATTATTACAGCCTGGGAGATGCTGCCGTCTTTGGGATGGCATAATTTTAAAAAATATATATAATATAGCCAGACCCACCCACATGTCTTCGAAAGACTGTTTTCTCCTTTTTTCTAGTTTAATTTAATTATATGATGTGGAAAGAGGTTCTTGGCTTATTTGTTTAAATATTGCCAAGAAAAGCATCCTACAGGCATTGTATTCTCAACCACACAGAAAATCATCTGTAGACTTGCATGGATTTTAGATTCTGTGCCTCAGATGACAGAAATCAGGTTTCTGCCCTCTCCCCTACACCCAGTATTATTTTTCCAACCAACTGGGACTGATGAACTGAAATTGAACAGTTAAATTTTAGCCATAGTATTTTTCAAAGAGGCGAACATCCTCATACAAAGTTTTTCTATTCACATATGTCTTTCATACATACACAGTATTTGCACAACAGTTGTTTGCTTGCATTGGTGGAGGGAATTTCCTTACTTGGAATTCTCTATAAAAATGACTAATGTAGGTGAAAAAAATCTATGTATGTATTTATATCAATAGGATATTTGCCATCTATGTCATCTGCCTTTCATCTATCATCTATCTATCCATCTATCATTCTATCAAATTAAATATTTGAACAGTCTGTCATCTGTCTATCATTCTATCCAATTAAATATTTGTAAAGTCTATCGTCATGTATCATTTATCATCTATCTATAATCTATCATTCTATCAAATTAAATAATATTTGTAAAGTGCTTAGCAGAAGGTCTAGCACATAGTAGGCACTTTTTCAATGTTTCTCTCTTCCCCTCCATCTATCTGTCTCCTAATCTATACCTCCCTTTCTAGTGCTTTTAAGTTGCCTGCTTCTTGAAATGTATGTGTTTATGTAGTAATTATATGTAAGACAATAATTATGATTTATAATTTTTACATTAATCTTACATAATTATGTAATAATTGATAGTAAGAAGCAACATGGCATGGTGTTCAGGGTCTACCTCTGAACATTTCCTGGCTGTGGGGTGTTGGGCAAGTCATCCAACTTCTCCAGGTTCAAGGCAGGTCTTTGTGGGTTGCACCTACTTCTCAGGGTTATTGTGAGGATAAAAGGAAATAGTATTTGTGAAGTGCTTTGCAAACCTTAAAGTACTATAAAAATGTTTGCTAGCTAAAGGAGTTGCTAGTCTGCTTTGGTAGAAGGAGTTTCTTCATGTGAGAGTTCCCTGTGTTGCTGAAATCCAGTCCCTATGCCCTAATACATAAAATAACTTTTGTGTGTATAAATGTGTGTTATTTTGTTGTGTGTGTGTATGTGTGTGTGTGTATGTGGTTTCATCAGTTTCCCAGTACAGAAACTCTCTCCCATCAATGACCGAATATTTATTATATTCCTGCTTTGTGCCAAGCATTTTGTTGGGGGTTAGGACAGGGGCTCTTCTACGTTGCTATCTTGACTCCGCCCATGGACAAGGGGTTCTTAACTGTTTTGGTGTCTTGGACAACCATGGGCAGACTGCTGAAGTCAGTGGATCCCTTCTCAAAATAATGCTTTTAGATGCATACAATAAAATATGTAGAACTAAAAAAAGAAACCAATTGTATTGAAATAAATTTATCAAGATTTTTCTTCAAATTTCAAGGAGCCCAGGTTAAGAACCTCTGCCTGGAGTTAGAAATACACCAAGTGATACAGGGCAGTCCCTGACTTGAAAAAAGCTTACATTCTGCTCCACCTCTCTAGACCCATAGTTCGTCCGATACCTGTTGGCTGAGCCTTCAAGAGCTGCCTAGAGAACTAAGATCGCTAAAGTAGCTTGTCCAAGATCTCATAGCCAGTAGGGTCGAGGCAGGTGTGAAGCATAGATTCAAAGACCGACTTTCTATTCATCATTTGCCATATGACCTCTCATTGTATGTGTGTCTACACACAAGCACACACTTGCATAAAACATTTATGTGCAATAACGATGAGAACTCAAAGTAATAAACTTTAATTAACTTTAAACCTTGTAAAGCACTTTACAGGACACCTCATTTGTTCCTCATAATCCATGAGGCAGATAATCTTAGTACCCCCAATTGTAAATATAGGGATGTGTAGATCCTGTGTATATAGGAGTGTGTGTGTGTGTGTGTGTGTGTGTGTGTGAGAGAGAGAGAGAGAGAGACAGAGACAGAGACAGAGACAGAGACAGACAGACAGAAACAGAGAAAGACAGAGACAGAGACAGAGACAGAGAGAGAGGGAGAGAGAGACAGAGAGACAGAGACAGAGTGAGAATTTACATTGTTTGTAAAGGCGGCATTGCATGTAGTATAGTATATGGAGTGCTGGATTGGAAGTTTGAGTTCAAATAAAGAAAGCCTCTTCCACTTGACAAAATCATTGTATTTCAGATGGAGGGGGCTCAGTAGCACCTAGTTCAAGCTGTACCTGAAAAAGAATCCCATCTGTTCTGTCAATCAACACGCATTTATTAAGAGTCTACTGTGTGGCCCGTATTTTGGTGAGTGTTGTGGATTCAAAGAAAACAAAAAAAAAACCAGTTCTTGTCCTCAAGGAACTCACATTCGTTTAATTTTATTTCTTTTCAAAAACAAAAATCTATTTTTTGTTCATTCCCACCCTTCCCACCTTTTTTTTCTTTTGTCTTTGAGAAGAAAAACAAAAACAAAAAAACAAACCCCCCCCAAAACTCTTGTAAGAAATATGCATAGTCAAGCAAAACAAATTCCCATGTGGCCCCTATCTAAATACCCACACACCTGTACCGACATCGATATTTCCATATAAAATTATGGTTAATCATTTGCACTGATAAGATTTCAAAATTGTTCTGAAATTGAAATGTTGAAAATTTTGCAATTGTTCATTTTTACAATGCTGTTATTATATTAGTGTTCAGGTTCTGCTCACTTCCCTCTGTATGAGGTCATATTAGTCTTCCCAGGCTTCTCTGAAACCATCCCCTTTCTCATTTATTATTATCCCATAGAAGCATTCCATTGCATTCATATACTGTGACTTGTCCAGCTTCGTGGTTTTCAGTTCTTTGCCACCACAAAAAGAACCACTATAAATATTTTTATAGACATGGGATTTTTTCCTCTTTCTTGGATCTCTTTGAGTTGTAGACCTACTTCACAGTGTTGTGGTGATGATCAAATATTTGTAAAGCCCTTTGCAAACCTTAAAAGTGCTGTATAAATGCTAGTGTCAGGAAGCCCTGAATTCAAATGCAGCCTCAGACACTTGATAGCTATGTGACCTTGGGCAAGTCTCTTAACCTCTGTTTGCCTTAATTCACTGGAGAAGGAAATGGCAAACTACTCAAGAAAACTCCACAGACAGTATGGCCACAAAGAGTTAGACATGACTGAACAACAATAGTAATAAATTGTATAGAAGTAGAAATAGTAACATCAGCAGCAGTAGTAGTAGTAGTGGTAGTAGTAGTAGTAGTAGCAGCAGCAGCAGCAGTAGTAGTAGTAGCAGTAATAGTAGTAGTAGTAGTAGTAGTAGTAGTAGCAGTAGTAGCAGCAGTAGTAGTAGTAGTAGCAGTAGTAGCAGCAGAAGTAGTAGTAGTAGCAGTAGTAGTAGTAGTAGTAGTAGCGGTAGTAGTAATAGTAGCAGCAGCAGCAGCAGTAGTAGTAGTAGTAGTAGCAGTAGTAGTAGTAGTAG
>JAQQSU010008774.1:0-12860 GCA_028627135.1 Pseudochirops cupreus
ACTGGGGGAGGGGGGACACACTGGGATGGCTGTTTTGGGGCATTGGGCGGGGGAAAGACGGGGAGAAAATATGTAACTCAAAATCTTGTGGAAATGAATGATGCAAACTATAATAAAATTAAAAAAAAAAAAGAACACTGACTTGCAAAAAAAAAAAGAAGCACCACCTTCTTCATGAAGCTTTTCCCTGATTTCTCCCCAAGTGCTAAATGTTCCGTCACTCCCTAAGTATCTTGTATTTGTTTGTATTCTTCTTTTTCTCCATGCAACTAAAAAAATTAAGACAACATAGTGTAGAAGACTGGCCTTGGAGTAAGGAATATCTGGATTCAAGTCTTATAATCTCAAAGCACCCTAGGCAAATCTCTAAGATTATGAAATTAAGGGGAATTGAGGGGTTTGTGTGGGCAGAAGCAGCTCCTACACTGGAAATTCCCCATACTGATGAAAGGACAGGTACAAGCTTTATCATTCTGTCAAATCAAAACTTCATGGCTTTATCAGACACAAGTGTTTTTTTTTAAATTTTATTATAGTTTGCATCATTCATTTCCACAAGATTTTGAAGAATGCTACCCATCTCTTTCCAGGGAGGTGAAAGACATAAAATGAAGAAAGAGAAATACATTTTTTTTGTACATGACCAATGTGGGAATTCTTTTTGCCGAACTGTAGATATTTGTTACAAAGGAAAAAAAAATTTAAATCCTATAAGTTTAAAGAAAATGCAAGCTTAACTTAAAAGTTCTGCACATTATAGTAAAACAAAAATATTAGTCAGAAGATCTGGGTTTAAATACCAGCTCCTTGACCTCAGGCTCATCTATTCATCTCTCTGGAGCAGAGTTTCCTCATGTGTATATTGAAAGTCAGACTAGATAGCCTCTAAGGTCCCTTGCAGTTCTAAAGGTCTAAGATTCAATTATTAGTAGTTCCAATTAAAAGGTGATAAAAAAAAAATAAAAGACAGCTCCCAGGAAAAACATCAGAAAAAAATTAAAAGAGAGAAGGTTCTTTTTTCTAAGTACATGCCACCAACCCAAGCAGAGGGAAAGCATTACCCTTCAGGTTTTACAAAAGAAAATCCATAATGACAGATTCCTATAGAATGTGTCTGCCTGTGAAGAGCTATTTGTGGTTTTTCCTAGGTCAGGGGTGGGGAACCTGCAGAACCACATGTGGTCTCGAAGCCACAGGTTCCTCATCCCTGTCCTAGGCTAATAGCTTGATTTTTCCTAAATTTTCTCAGCCCGACAGATGCAGATTCTCATATGATCTCTTAGAAATGGTGAGCTTATTGTCTTTCCAAGGATCAATATCATGTTCAACTAAAAGTTGTTTCCTCTCTCACCCAACCCCCTAATTCTATTATCACATGTTTTATGCATATTTTAGTTCTAGTGGGCTGTATATTTTCATGTTATTTTAAAATTCTCATTATTCAGTCAAATGAAGGGGAAATCACCAATAAGAAAGCAAATTCACAAAAGTTTTATTTTTTGGATGGATCTTTTCCAGTCCCCTTTGGTTTGGAGTTCAATGAACTAAGAAAGTTTGCAAAGCAGCATCCGCTGTTTATTTACCTCTATTGTCTGCATGTTTCCCACACAAATATATTCTGTGTTTGAAATGTACAAAGCTGGGGCAGGCCTTCTCACGCTGTTGGGTCAGTAAAATATGGCTCGCCACATCTCTCCAAGGGCCTGCTGACAAATAGGCTCTTGTTGTCTAACTTTCTCCCGGCTGAGGTTAATGATTAAGTGGTTCAGAAGGTTAATTCCTAGAGATAGTGTTGGCTTTGGCTTGAACAGATGTTGGTGGTGCTTTAATGTGGTTATCAAACTCCACTGCCCTTCATTCTTGGCTCTCGGGAGCTCTGGCTATTGTTGGGTCCCGCATTCCAGTCCCACTCTATGGAGATCCAGCAGAGCTGAACATACCAGAGCAGCACTCGGCCAGCACAGGCTTCTCCTGAGGTCACAGTGGATATTGACAATCTACAGCAGTCCAGGCTGATAATGATGGACTTGAGCCTTAAAAGATCTGTAAATATTTGTAAATGCATAAAGATACAGAATACCTTTTGATGCTCTCCTGGAACAATCTATAAAGCTACTCCCACTCATTATGGGTTCAAATCCTTCAATAGCCTCTATAGACTAGTGTTTTCTATGGCTCAATTCAAATCCTCATATCTTATTAGGCACATACATCTCCAAAGTGTCTGGAATAATTAATTGATGGCCATAATCAGTAACTCCCCACCCGTGAAAATGGAACAAATACTGTTTGGGAGTCAAAATATGCAGCAAGTCTGACAGTGGATGGGGCCAGGTCATCTTTGTATAGAGTGATGAAATTCAGATGAATGGGAGCAGGTATTCCCTAGGCGAAATGCTTCTCCCAGAACAGAGAATCCTTTTCTTCTTTAGAATTGCTGTCAAAACAAATGCAGCTAAAATGGTGGCATCCAAATGACACAGGCAAAAACAATGTCATTTCCAATTAAAACCACCCTTTGGATTCTACAAGTCTTTATTGAGTGTCTTCTCAGGGCCTTGCCCTATGCTAGGTACTGGGAAGAATTCAAAAGCAACCTAAGATCCTCTCTGCCCTTGAGGGCCATTATGGCCTTGATGGGAAGACAAGACTAACACACAAAAAACAATGACAGAACAATACAAGACAGACTATAATTCAGTGCCAATGTGTGTGGTATACAGAAGAAGAGTGATGGGAAATTAGAAAGCAAGATAATGTTTCCTCACCCTGAGAAGAACCCACATAAACACCAGTTTCCTCTCTTAGAGGCTCCTCTGAGTATCCAGTATTTTCTCATTTATAGAGGCTTAGTGAACCCAAAGAAGAAACGGTTAACTTCAGGAGAGACTGTCATCATTGGGTTCACATTAAATAGGCACAGAATTAATTAAAAATAGCCTAATTTTCCATAATATTTCACAATTTACAAAGTGCTTTTCTCACAACGTAAGGTAGATAGTATACATATTACTGGCCTCATTTTACAGATGAAAAAAACTGAATTATTAAAATTATTAAGAAGTTAACTGAGCTTCTGTTGTAAGTAGAACAATATGTGAGGGTAAAGGCTTATAAAAAGGCTACAATCTCTTCCCATAAGAAGTTCCCAATTTAATAAGGAGACAGGAAAAATACCTACGAAAAAGACATATAAATATTCAAAGAGACTTAAAAACAAATGAAAATCAACATAATGCCATTGACATATATGAATACCCTAGGTCACTCAGCTCAAACTCAAATAGAAATAAGGGCCACTAAACCCTACATAAGGATACTGGCAGTGCATATGGTCTTAGAAAACTATACATTAACATCATCTATGTTCTATTGTATTTTATTTATATTGTTAAATATTTCCCAATTACATTTTTTTTTTTGCTTTTTGGAGGGCAATTGGGGTTAAGTGACTTGCCCAAAGTCACATGGCTAGTGTGTCAAGTGTCTGAGGCCGGATTTGAACTCAGGTCCTCCTGACTCCAGGGCCAGTGCTCTATTCACTGTGCCACCTAGCCACTCCCCCAATTACATTTTAATCTGGTTCAGGTCACACTCCAGAACATGAGGTTCTAATATTTGACACCTCTGTCCTAGGTCATTCCTCCTCTGTGATTTGCTGGGGTGTTGTGGAAGGAATACTTAATTTGAAGCCAGAAACCCTAGGTTCAAATCCTGCCTCTAATACTTGTAAGCTTTGTGACCCTGGGCAAGTCATAAACTTCAACTATCTCTTCTTTAAAATGAGACAATAATCTTTGCACTGCCTATTTTTCCTGGTTTGTTGTGAGAAAAGCATTTGGTAAACCTTAAATCCTAATGGAAACAGGGGTAAGACACTTGACAGATGCTACTGTATTCTACATTTCTATATACATTTCCTTTCTCCCCACCTGGTCTGAACTATAAGCTTTGGGAGAAAGGAAAATGATGAAGTCATGTATTTTATATTGAGCTATTTAACATAGGGCTAGACACATAGCAGGCATTCAATAATGTATAGATACAGAAGTATAACCTTAGACATATCACCCTCTCTAGGTGAGTAAGCCTCAGTTTTAGTATGTAAAATATATGGGGTTTAAACCATAACAGCTCTAAAGTCCTTTCTAACTATGAACCTTCTCCAGTTCTAAATTCAATAAGTCCATGCTCACACTTACTCCCCTCAACACAGATTGCAACCCATCCATGACTTTACATCCTGTGTGATTTTGTGGTCCCTATCTTTCCATAAATCCTTCATAGGGAATCTATATGATGCACTGGAAGTAAACCCCTGGATTACGAGACAGGAGAAGGGTAGAAATCTAAGTTACTTCATCTTGTTGTGCTTTCTAATTCAGGACAAGGTTCAGGGAATTATGTTCTCTCTAGTCTACAAAATAAAGGTCTGGTTCCTGAGCCTGTTTTTCAAAGTCCTGCACAATCTAGTTACCTACCTCTTCAGCCTTTCTTCTCACTGTACTCCCTTAAACCAAATTCCTAGGCCATTCATTGCTCCCCCCACACTGTGAATATTGCCACCTCCATGCCTTTGTTCAGACAGTTCTGTCTTCCTGTTATATCAGTTCTAGTTATCTGCTCTCCTGCTCTCTAATTATCTAAGTTGCTGGACCCATCTTTTAAGCCCCAACTCCTGCATAAGCCTTCCCTGGTTCTACTCCCTACTTTTGTTTTGTTCCCCTTTGATCTCCTAGAGAGCTCTATTTTATATCTTTCTCATCTGGCATTCAGCATATGATGTTGGGTGCTGCTATTTATCTCAATGTATGCATCCTATTTCCCCAGCTAGACTGGGAACCCCTTGTGGATAGGGATCATATCTCTTTTGGCTTTTTGTATCACCACCAGCAGCCTAGCATTAGTGTTATACATGTAGCAGATGCTCAAAAAAATGTTTCTTGGTGCTGCTATTGACATTTCAATAGCTGATTAATAGAACCTGAGTGAATGAGCTGGAAAAGCCCTTGGTGATCATTTCATCCAATTCCCTTATCCTACAGATAAGGAAAATAGAGAAGAGAAGTGACTTGTCCAAGATCATAAAACATGTCAGGGACAGCGAATGGACTAGCATCCAGACCTCCCCAGAATATGCATATAAACTATAGGAAGTCTCATTCTCCTGGCTACATTGTGTATTTTACTCTCCCATGCCCTAGATCTTTCTCCTCAAGTCTCACTCCAGCACAACAATGCACACGTGGAGTGTACCCTCCATCCCTGCAGTCTCTCCCTCTAATTAAACAGCCCCTCTCAGATCTTCCATTTGAGGGTGACCAAGCCAGCCATGTCTCTCATTCCTCAGGATTTCATCTACCAGCCCCACCTGACTTTGTGCCACTGTCTCTCCCACACAAACACTCTCTCTTATGTATTGTCTTTCCCTATTAGAATGTAAGTTCCTTGAAGGCAGGGACTGTCTTTCTTTCACCTTGTGTTTGTAAACCAACTCTTATCACAGTGTCTGGCATATGATAAGTCAAGCACTTAGTCATCTTAGTGACTGACTCCTCACAATATAGAAGTAAATGGATTTAAGCTATACTTAAGGTTTGCACTGCATAACTGTAAGCCTTAAGAGTTTGAAAACCTAAATAAGACATTACCAAAAACAGTACTTGAATGGTGGGAAAGGGGAAGGGGAAGGGGAAAGGGAAGAGTTCTTTGAGAGAGGACCCTTCCCAAAGCAGAGCAGTTATTCATACCCTTGTGCTTCTCCTGTAAATCCAGCAGAGGGAGCTCGAGAATGTTTTTCTTTTTAGAAGCCAAAAAAAGATTGGAAAATGAGGAGCTTTCGGAAACGCTGATTGTTGTAAATAGATTATTTAGTTGTAGATAGGGTGGTAATCTTACAGTGATACTCTAAAAACAAAAATCCAAGTAGCTGGCCAGCCATTTTCATCCCTCTTCGTTTAATGTCATTTTTGTCAGAGAACTGAATGCTACCTAACATATTTCTTTTACAACTAATTGGCTGTGGTACAGTAAGAATAGCATTTTGACCGTTTGGCCAGAGTTTTCTTATTCTGAAACTCAAGGTTCTTCAGGGGAAGCTTTAGGGGAAAATACTCTCTTAGGACAGTACTGACGCCAATGAATGCTAATAAGGAACTGCCTTCCTCCCCATTCAGAGCTAAGCAGTTGGCTAGTTAACAGCAGATGTCATGGTACAGGTGAGCCAGAGGTGACATTGAAAGGACTCCTAGTGGTATCTGGCTTTGAGTGTCTCCAATATCCCATTATTTCTGCCTGCCGGTATCCTTTTCCCTACCCTGCCGTCACTTGAGGTCACCAAATGTCCAAAGCTCCAATGCAGTATCTCACCTAGCTCCATTCCCTCACCTTTTAACTGTCCCATGCTTGAGAATGTGCCTTAGCTAATTTCATCATCTCAATGGGTGTTATGAAATTATTTGACTAAAGTAGTGTATGGTAGTAGTATGGTTGGCGAGTTAGCTGAATATAATGGGAAGAACACCAGACATGAACTCCAGAAAGCTGGGGATCAGATTTAAGCTCCAATCACTTAGCTCTAAGTCCCTGAACTTCTTCAAGTCTTTGCTCCCTGCTCTGAGAAATAGAATGAAAATACAAGGCATCCAAGAAGTCTTGCTGCAATTTTAATATTTAATAGTTTAAATTAAGTCAAAATATCCTGTATGTGCCCTTCCTAGATCAAAAGGCTATTCTGAGGTTCGAGTGAATAATATAAAGCATTTTCTGCCATATAAATGTGTTATGATTATTAAAACAGAAAGCCCACTGGGAGCCATGGAGGTAGCACCACATGGTAAAGCAAGTGTTGGAACTGGAGCAGTGCGGACCCTGAACACAGGATACTTACCAACTGTGTGGTCCTGGCAAAGTTACAGGGCTACAAATTTAGAGCTGGAAGGGACATGAGAGATTTTCTATTCTAATATGCTTATTTTTAAGATGATGAGTCCCAAAGAAGGAAGTAGTTTGTCAAAGCTCCCCAGATAGTAAGTGACAGAAGCAAAGATTCTAATGTAAATTCTGTGACTTACAGATCCAGCACTCTTTATGCTGTACCACTGTTTAACCATTCAGAGTTTCTGTTTCCTCATCTGTAAAACTGGCATAATAGTACTATCACAAGAAACGAAATTAAATATTCACCCACACTGAAGGGGTGGGGTGGTTCATGAACCTAGGATTTCATTAGGGAGCTCCCAGCAAGAATTTCTTCTATCACTGCAGATCAGCATCTTCTTTGCAACTCAGGAACCCACAGTTGCCTGGGGTCCAGAGACATGAAGCTCAGGGTCACACAGCCAGTCCAAAGTAAGAGACAAACCTTGAATGCAGGTCCTCTCTGGGCACTTCTCATACTGTTTCTCTATATATCCACATACAAATGTACAGAATTCATGGTACTTTCTTTACATTAATTCTTCCTCACTTGTCTCTTCCATCTCTCCAAAAAAATCACTTTCCTCCTAATATACTAATGATATATCTTTTCTTTTAATTATACTTTTTAACCTGCTTCTGAGATTCAACCCATAGGGGCAGGATAGTTTTTCAGGGGAGGTCCTGGGCAAAGACAACAGGAAATTCCAGGTAGATAAGCATGAAAGATGAGGGAGCAGCAGTGTGTCAGCATGTAACATGGAGAGGACTAAGTGGGCAGAACAGAGCAATAGAAAGGTCAAAAGACACATACCAAGGACTAGAGGTCAAGGACACAATTGGGCTGTCATTCAGTCAATAAGCATTTATTAGGCACTTAATGTGTGCTAGGCACTGTGCTAAGCATTGAGGATGCAAAGAGGGAAAAATGGTCCCTCCCTTCAAGCTTAGTCCCTGAAAAAGGCTGAGGAAGTCTACTGGAACAGGAAGCAGACTGCTCAGATGCCATAAACCTATTGTAGCAGCAAAATCCTGAGGCTCATATCAGACTGAAAAATGATCAAGAAATCCAATTGAAACTAGGTTAAATGATTTCTTCCACCCCAAGACTACACAAAAGGTCAGCCAGAATCCCAAAGGCAACAGAAAAGGGCCTGCCAGTAAAGCCAACTTCAGCATAAGGTAGCCTCCCAGCTCAACGAAAGACAAACTCCATAAACTGGTAACCTGCAAAGCTCCATGGGGGTAGGGGGTAAAGTAGCACCCAGACTAGGATATTCCAGGCCCAGGGGTGCTGAGGTCCTTTACACTCTGTTTTGGGACACAAGGCAAGGTCCTAAAGATTCAGTATTCTGAACCTCAAGATCCCAAGAAACCCAAATACCAGGAGGTGGAAAGTCTATGAAAGAATCCATATAACCCAGGATGAGAACAAACAAGGCCAATTGTCCCAACATAAAACACAACAAATGGTAGAGCCTAACCCTGGCACAAAGCCCCAATTCAAGGATTAAAGCTGAAGACGTGTAAATCAAAGATGATCCCAATCAGTATTAAAAAGTATTGTGGATCTGGAAATCCTCTTCTCCCTCTACCACAGAAGGAACAAGTAACTCTGTAACAACTACAAGTAGACACTCAAAGATGAAAGAAAGATTTTCCACAATTTCTAAATGAATAGAAGAAATGAAAACATAAAAATCAAATAAAATCTCTAAAAGAAAGAGTTAGGAGAATAAATAGCCTAGAAGAGAAAATCTTACTGAAGTAACAAAGTCCTTGAAAACTAGACTAGACCAAATAGAAATCAGTAACTCTACAAGATATCAATAAATATTAAAATAAAGGCAGCTAGGTAGCACAGTAGATAGAGCACTGGCCCTGGAATCAGGAGGACTTGAGTTCAAATCCAGCACCAGCTACTTCACACTTGCTAACTGTGTAACCCTGGGCAAGTCACTTAACCCCGATTGCCTTGCCCAAAGAAAACATACTAGAACATAATCAAAAGATTGAAAAAAATTGAAGAAAATACAAGATACCTGATATAAAAAACAAAAAATGAGAAAAACATGTCAAGGTCATTTAAGAACAATTTAACTTCGTAAAAACCATGATTAAAAAAATCATAAATGAAAACTGCCCAGGGAAAGTAAAAGTAGAAAGAATCTACTAATGATCTCCTATAAGGAATTCCAAAAGGAAAAGTACCAGTAATGTCACAGCCAAAATCCAGAGCTTCTACATCAAAGAAAAAAATACTGCAAGTATGTCAAAAGAGGTCAAGTAGCAAGGAACCACAGTCAGAATCACACAAGACCTGGAAGTTTCTATTACAAATCAGAAATATTGGGATACAATATTCCAGAAGGCAAGAGACAGGTATATACCCAAGAATAACTTATCCTGAAAAGCTGAGTATAATCCTATAGGAGAAAAAAGACAGATCTCTAATGGAATAGATGACTTTCAAGCATTTTTTACTAAAAGACTAAAGCCACATTAGGCACTCTAAAATACAAACACAAGAGAGAAACCTAGGAAGCGTTTATTTAAGCAACTGGATGGAGGTGAATTATGACATATAGAGCTAACATTCTAATGGGAGAGAAGAAACAGATATCCCTTCAGAATTTTGGTATCCTTGAAGGGTATTAAGGAAGCTAAATAAGAAAAATAGAGTTTCTGGGGAGGGATTGGTTCTGTTTTGAGGGTATTAGGAGGGGAAAGAGAAGAGAAGAAAAAAGGAAGAACACAATACCATGGAAAGGAGGAAGAATGAGGAAGAAGTTGCTATTTCTCATAATTGGAGTATATTGGAAGAACAGAGGAAGACAAATTAGCAAGCTTATGTGCCAAACATTGTGCAAAGAGCTAAGGATACAAAGAAAAACAAAAACCAGTCCCTACTCCTGAGGATCTCACAGTTTAATGCAGGAGAGACAACCTGCAAACAACTATGTACAAACAAGATATATCCAAAATAAACTGGAGATCATCAACAGAGGAAAGGCACTCACATTAAGGAAAATCAGGAAAGGCTTCTTACAGAAAGTGGTATTTTAGCTGAGACCTAAAGGAAGCCAGGGAAGAAGGAGATTAGGAGGGAGAATGTTCCAGGCATGAAGGACAGAGTCAGGAGATAGCACTTCTTGTGAGAGGAACAGCAAAAAGACCAATGGCACTACATGGAGGAGAACAAGAATAAGAATAGTGGAAAGGTAGGAAGGGGCCAGGTTATGAAGTATTTAAAGAGCCAAAGGATTTTCTATTTGATCCTAGAGGTAAAAAGGAGTCACTAGAACTGCCAATGCAGGGGCGGGGGGGAGAGGCAGGAGAATGGGATGACGTGGTCAGACTTGCATTTTAGGAAGATCAATTTAACAGCAGAATGGAGGATAGAATGGGGTAGGGAGAAACTGAATGCACGAAGTAAAACCAGAAGGCTATTTCAATAGTCCAGGAAGAAAGTGATGAGGGTCTGCATCAGCTTGGTGGCAGTGCCATAGGAGAGAAAGGGGTGTATAGGAAAGATATTACAAAGGTAGAATTGGCAGGACTTGGCGTACAGAGGAAGTGTAAGAGAGTGAAAAGTAGATGATACCTGGGTTGCAATCCTGGATGCCTGGAAGGATAATGGTGCCCTCCAAGGTAATAAAAAAGTTAAGAGGGGTGGCAGGGAAATGAGAGGTTTATTTTGGGAGCCGCTGAGCTTAAAATGTCTATTGGACATTGAGTTCTCAATGTCCAGTAGTTGGAGATGTGGCAATGGAGGTCAGGTGAAAGGTTAGGGCAAAATAAGTACTTCTGAGAATCATCTGCATAGAGATGATAATAGAATATATGTGAGCTTATGAGATCACCAAGCAAAATAACATATAGGAAAAAGATGAGAAGGTCCAGGACAGCATCTGAGTACATCCATGCTTAATAGGTGTGACCTGAATGAAGATCCAGCAAAGCAGACTGAAAAAGAAAGGTCAGAAAGAGGCAAAAAGAAGCAAGCATCACATGAACCTGATTCTTATCTCAACTGGACAAAGAAAAGTTGAACATGCAGTTTACTTTTAAAATTCATAAAACTCAACAGGAAAATGAGGAGGGATTGGGATGAGGGGAACAAGGCAGACAAATAAGAAGAGTGAATAGTCACAAGAAAAACAAAATTCCTGGGGTGGCTAGGTGGCCCAGTGAGTAGAGCACCAGCCCTGGAGTCAGGAGGACCTGAGTTCAAATCCGGTCTCAGACACTTAACACAAAACTAGCCATGTGACCTTGGGCAAGTCACTTAACCCCAATTGCCCTGCCTTCCCCCCTACAAAAGAACAAAAAAAAAGAAAAAAGAAATTTCCTGATTCTGAAGGGAGGAGGAAAAGGTAGGGGGAAAATGAACTAGAAACTAAGAGGGTGCTCTTAGCCAAATGGGGACTGACTATGACCAAATGTGGTATACAAATATAATACAAAGTTATTGCTCTGTAAGAAATACCAAAAGAGGCAATTTCAGAAAAGCCTGGGTAGTATGAACTGACTCAGACTGAAGTGAGTAGAATTCAGTAGAACTCTCAGAACTCAGAAAATAATTTATACAAGGACAGCAACACAGTATAGGAAAACAACACTGTAGGACTGGGAGTAGATGTGTAGGGTGGAGAGCAAGGCAAGGGAGGAAATATATATTTGTCAGCAAGCCAAAGACCCTCACCATAACTATGCTATGAAATGAGAATGGGCCCTCCAGCACCAAGGCTTAACTCTAAAAACTCTAAACCTTAAATTCTTTCATATCTGCAGCCAGGATTGGTCAAGATTAAGGGTCAAGACCAGCCAGAGCAGACTTCAGGAGAGTGAATCACCTGCAGCTGTGGTAGGTTCCAGACTTCTCAACCCATAAACACCAAAGAGAAAGTAAAAGGTCAGTGGGGAACTCTGTTGGAACTGGGTGACAGAAGAGCATGGTCCGGCCCCTGCCCCCAGGGCAAGAGGTGGCTGGGCCACAGCAGCTGCAGCTGCTGCCATGTGGCTGCATCCAGAGCTCCTGGCCTGCACATCATAGGGGGACCAAGAGACCATTCAAAGGTAATCAGTCTTGCTTTGACTTGCTTGGATCTGGGTTACAGTCTTGGGTGGTAGTCCTGAGGTGTGTGACCAGTGTACCAGAGCTTGTGGTGTCTGTAGAGAGGGCGCCCTCCTCATAGCTCTGACAATATTTGCAAAAACCCCAGTGATTTGGGACACAGCTCCCTCCAATCTGGAAGCAGAGTTCTACTATGGCAAAGAACTCAAAAGTCAAGTAATTGGCTGGCAAGATGAACAAGCAGAGGAAGCACAATCAGACCATAGAATCCTCTTTTGAGGACAAAAAGGATAAAATCATGGAACCAGAAGAAGTCACAAAGGCAAAACTCTTGCACCAAGAGCTTCCAAGAAAAATATGAACTGGTTATAGGCCATGAAGTTGCTCTGAAAGGATTTTGAAAATCAAGTAAGAGAAGTGGAGGAAAAATTGGGAAGAAAAATGAGAATGATGCAATAAAATAATGAAAGGCAAGTCAACAGGCTACTAATGGAGACCCAAAAAATACTGAAGAAAATAACACTGTAAAAAATAGACTAACTCAAATGGCAAAAGAGGTCCAAAAAGCCAATGAGGAGAAGAATGCGAATGTGAGTGTGAGTGTGAGTGTAAGTATATATGAGTGTGTGTATATATATGTATATGTATACATAGACAGAGGGCACAGGATCAGTTGAATAGGAAGGGATGATATCTAAAAAATAAAATTAAGAGATGAGAGAGGAATATAATGAGAGAAGGAAAAAGGGAGAGATAGAATAGGGTAAATTATCTCATATAAAAGAGGCATGACTGTATTTAATTGCTTGTCCTTCCAGTGGGGGTGGGTGACGAGGGAGGAAGGGAAAGAATCTAGAATTTAAAG
>JAQQSU010008775.1:0-12860 GCA_028627135.1 Pseudochirops cupreus
TCCCTCATGATTGACCATAACAAAGGCCTTGCTCAGATTGACAAATGATGATGGTGAAGTGCCATGTTTTTGGAAAGTGGAGCTCTCACTGTAATGAGCCTGTTGTTCACTCCTTTTGGGAGGCATACAAGCTTGTGGAGTAGATTAGATCTGATTGCAAAACGTAGGTCAGCTTCACGTGTATCCAGCTCCAACTTCAGTCAGATGGCCTCAATTTGCCAGCCTTGTTTCCCCAGGCCTTCTATTTGGATGTGGTACTGCTGAGCTCTCTTGCAACAAGAGCTGTCCATCTTTCAGGTCTACTGGATTTCACGTCATCCACAAGCATGTAGACATTTCATGTACCAATGGTGAATGAACCTTTGCAAAAATGTACTTTTTGTGCTTCAAATACACAGTGAGATCTCTGCCTGCCAGCATAAACAGGTTAGCATTAAGTGAAGTAGACAATTTTAAGAGCACCTCTTCCAGTTCCTTCTTTATGCGAGGAGGTGGACAGTGTGGGCCTGCAAAAAATGACACCCAGGAGGTTGTGAAATTTCACTCCTGATTTAGTCCAGAGAGAAGACAACTCTATGCCTTGGGCCTCCTGTTTGTAGGATTATGAGTACAGCTCTCAGTGTGTCAGTACCTGCTCTTTCATCATGTGCCTGGTGCCACAGGACTTTAAAGCAGGTAAAATAGTAAGATAGTAAAGTAATAAAATAGTAAAATAGAGCATACTAAGTGAATGTTATTCTCAACCTTGTTTAGCCCATCTGCTGAGATGGTTTTACCAGTGTGTGGCTGCTAGCATGCTACAGCTTCTTGGAGCCGCCCATAGGTTAAGAGTTGAGTGACAGGTGAATACCAAAGTTGGATGAGCATTCCTGAAAAGGTCTTAACAAGTCCTTCCTCACACAAGAGATGCTAGTACTCCACAAACACCTACACACTCCTGATAATTTTATTTTAATCACTGTGTGTGCACAATTGACAAGATTTGTAACTGATATAATAGACTTTTTGTCTACTAACAGCTCAAATAAATTGAAAACATTAGCTTCTGGCATTAAAAAAAACAGTGAAAAACAAAGGTGGGAGGGCATGAAAGAAAAGGAACACATGAGTGGAATGGGACACAGGTTCAAATGTGTTAATGAGCAAGTGAGGAGGCAAAAAAGTACTCATTCTGGGGCATGTTCTAGTGAAACACTGTATCAAGGATTCGTGGCAACTAGAATTTGGCATTAAGATGCTGCAAGCTTGGATCAGGGATTGTTAAATAAAGACAAAAGAACATAAAGAGTGGTGGAGAGTCATTAGAAATTATTTTTTCACTTTGTTATTTAACATATAGTAAACTCTTAAGATACTCCTCAGCTACTAGAGTGTTAATGGTATGTAAGCATCATGGAGCAGTATTATTTTCATAGTGAGTGATATTTCACAACCAGAACGAAAAGCTTGGACCAAATGAACAGTTTTCTAGTCCCTGAAAATTGCTTGAAAAAAATCACAATATGGCCAGCTCCAACAAGGAATCCCCTTAGATTCCCTTGGATAGCAGCATCTGTTCCATGCCTCATTGGAGCATATTAAGTACCTTTCAAATACACAAATCCATAGAGATTTCCATTTGGACATGATGCTTCTCCAGTGAGTCATGGGAGTTCTCATTAGCAGCTGTGCTTCAAAACAGAGGCAGTTTTACTTCATTATATTTAAGAGTTGTGAACTTATTATTTTTTTCTTTTACTCCTCACTTACTCAAGGAGGTGAGGCCACAGATTATCTTCCCCTTTCCTCTGTTGATCTTTGAACTCAAGTTTGGAATTCTAGTAACATAAAAGCTAGGAGGACTGGAAGGGAGTCACTAAGTCTTAAGTCAAAGAATATGACAAATTAGACTAGGCATGTAAAATCCCAGACCTCAAATTCAGGTTGGACAAGATTAAATTATTGAACAGTTTAAGAATAAGAACAGTAACAACAACAAAGTAGAAATAGGATTAAGTATATTTCATTCCTCTATAGTTGTACCCAGGGTGCTTTCAGTACAACTACAGAGGGTGGCCTTACAATCTCCTATTTTTACTAAATTGCAAATAGTAATTATTCTTATTTACCTGTGCAAGCCCAGAGAACTTTTTACATGAAAAGAATGACAGGGAAACAATTTATTCCATTATGATTTTTATATTAAATCTGTTGGGGAAAAATAAGCATTAGAAGAAAGTAATGATGATGATGATGATGATGATGAAGATAATGATATAAACCCCTCAACTCGTTGTCTATATATGGGAGAAGAAGAGCAGTGGCAGGAGGTACTGGTTACAATGATATGAATGGGACACTCTGAATAGCCTCAGAATACTAAATTATCTATGAAAACCCCTAAGGAACCCTGAAATGTTAACTGATTTCTGGAATATTTAAGCAAATAATGAAGTGTAAATGAGACAGAATATTATTTTGTTATGAGGAAGGGGACAGTTTCAGAGAAGCTTGGGAGGGTTTTTATGATGTGATACAGAATAAAGTAAGGGGAACCAAGAAAATACTTTATTCAACAAAAACATTATAAAAACAAATGAATAGGAAAGATTGAGAGTCCTGTTCACTGCAATGACCAAGCCCATTTCTAGAGAACCAATGATGTAACATGCCACAAATGTTATGACAGAGAGTTTATGGACTCAGGGCAAAAAATGAGACTTCTCTTTGATGTGACCAATGCAATTTTTTTTTGCTTGATTATTTGTTTCATTTTTAACTGGCAAGTTGAAAATTTGTATTATTTGGAAGAGAAGTAAAAATTTTAAAAATAAATGCATTAATTGGGGGTAGCACATGAATAAGTTTCATGCATTTGCTCCTAGGCAGCAACATTATGCAATGGATAGAAAACTGGGCTTAGAATCAGGAAGACTGAGTTCAAATCATACTTCAGTTACTTATCATGAGCAAGACATTTGGCTTTTGTACTCCTGTTTCTTCAGCTACAAAATAAAGATAATTATAACCACCTATGTCAGAGATGTTAGGAGGATCAAGTGAACATTCATAAAGTGTTCACCATGGTACTTAGCACACAGTAGGAATTATATTCATGCTTATTTACTTCTCTTCTTAGGATTCAAAGATATAGACTTGGTGGCATAGTGTTCTAGGTTGCCTTGTGCAAAAAAAAAAAGCTATAATTATTAGCAGTATTTTGGGAACATCTGAGTGAGGATCTTCTGTGTTCTGATACCATATACATCAGAATTGGAAATACCAATGATTAACTTCCTAGTAATGATTCCATTTGATTGGCCCTGAATATTAAACAGGGAAAACCATGAAGACACATGAAGTAGAGTAACACTATGAATGCTTTCCTAAAGTACTATGTCATGACAATATTGGAAACAAATTTTGCAGACTGTAGACAGGGACCTGGAAGTGCTTTTGTTGTTGTTGTTTTATCAGTGGTACTCTCAGCTGCAAGTTGTGCACATTGTGATAAAGGATAATCTAATTGTAAGAAATAATTTTACCCCAAAAGACTTATCAGTTGAAATAAGATCTGAAATTAAGGAGCTGCTAAAATCTAAAAATGAAAAAAATAAATATATAGAAACTGACAACATTAAATTCATCAAATAAGCTGAAATGAAACTATTATCATATGTATATTGTTCACAAATGCCCAGAGCTAAGATTGCTCCCATAAAAATTTTAAAATATTTTAATGGATAGAGCTATATCAAATATTCACAAGTTCCAAGTTATGTGGGATATAAAGTCCTGAAAATAAAGATTTTGAAATATTATGACAGAAGAAAACTAAATCCTGAGAGAACATCATGAATCCTAGTCATCCAGCTTGTTACTAGAATTATCCTGAAAGTGCTTTCAGTGAGTCTGTATAAGGTAAACTTATATCTCACTAATTTCATTCAATTACAAAAAGTAATTGTATCATCTGCCTACAAAGGATAATGTTCTACAGTAGTCTGCAAATCATTTGATATTAAATAATAATCACAGGATAGTGATTTGCTCCAGGAATATTTCTATTCAATGTAGCAAAAAATGACAATCTTAAACAAGTAATGTTCTTATTTAATTACATATAATATATAGTACATATAATAATAAAACATAATAATACAGTAATATAAACAAAGCAGGAGTGAAATAGATCTGGCAGGAAAATTATTCCTCATATGAAGCTATTCCTATTTGAAAATTCAAAATATGACACTAATAAAATTAATGTAAATATACTATGAAAATACTATAACAAGGCTCTTCCTGAAACATTGCATCAGGTTTAGTTTATGACTTGAGGGGAGAAAACAATAGATGTAGCTCTAGCATTTCTTTCTTTTACCCTTTTTCCAAGGAAGATTCAAATTCCTTCTAGGAGGGGAAGCAGAAAGTTGGGTCTGGCAGAGGCTGGCTACTCTGCTTTTCTCAGATATATATATATATATATGTATGTATATATATACACACACACACATATGTACACATATATACATATATATGTATGTGTGTGTATCTATGTTTGTGTCTCTGTATATATGTGTGTGTGTGTATATACATACATACTCATATATATGTATATGTATATATATGTATATATATGTATATGCATATAAAATTCCTCAAGTATTCTTAATATAGAAGATTTAATATAAAGGTTCAAACTAAACTCCTTACCACTCTCTTTTCTAGAGTCATGGAAGTCCAATGGCAAGACAAGTGTCAACATGACTGGACGTGACCCGAGATGTAACGGATGACTCTCATGCCTTCAATGTCTAATCAAGCTTCAAGTGTTCCACTGTGCCTGCTTCAGCTTCCTTCAGGATTGTTGGAACAAATTGCTCTTATCTGCCCATTCTCCTAGCGAAAATCTTCACCTGCTTGGGTAAGACATTCCACCCCAGAATTACCAAAGGATTTGAGACCCCTTAGTCACTCGCAACATGGGTGAGAGTTGCAAGGGTCAAGTAAACACCAAAAAACAGGAAAACAGCTCTGAAAAGGGGTCAGGAGTTCTCACATCAGAAGGACTAGTCTTCTTTGACCATCCTATACATTCAAAAGCTACATTAAAAATAAACTCCTCTCTTTTCTTCAAAAGACCTCTTCAAATTATATAAATATAATATGTATTTATGTGTGTATATATATGTATATATATATAAATATATACACACATACATGTATGCATGTTCACACACACATACACACCATCTCATCATCACAAGTCTCTATCTTCTCTTCTTTAGGATAAATACTCCTGCTTGTTTATTTTTTATTTATAATTCCCAGACCCTTCAAAATCCTGGTGAAAGATCACAATCCTATTCTTGCACTCCAGTTTGTCATTGTGATAAAGATTCTTAAAATGTGATACCCAAAAATAACACAGTATTCATTTAAATGGACTGACTTGCACAAAGCAATGTAAGACTATTATACTCTTTAATATATACATTTGAATATATTAATATAGGCTAAAGTTGTTATAGTTTTGTAGCTGCCCAAATATATTATTGGCAAATTTTGAGTTTTTCATTAACTAAAATTTTAGAGACATGATAATTAAATAACTAATTCTAATATTTGGGAAACAACAGAAAACTTATTCCCTATTAAGCCAAGCCAGCATCTGAAAGATATTGCTGATAATGGGATTGGATTAACTTTCTGCTCCTGGTTCAGACTCCACCCAGGTGGGGAATTTCATTTGTGTTCTACTTGGATTTAGGAAGGGATCAATTATTTGATTAGATTGTCCAAGACTGAGGGAAGTTTGAAACAAAATGACACAATAAAAGGCACATCCCCTACCCCATCATTAGACTAGATCCCCTTCTCATAATGTTAATCCTGTCATTATCTGTTAAGCAATCAGAGTTGATTTCCATTCTCAGGAACATCTATTCTTCCAAGAGCATATAAGCATTGAGTGGGTTCCATGAGAGGTCTTTGGTATTCTACAGTGTCACTGATCACTTTTATTAATTATGTGCTAGCATGATTAATAAAATTATTAATTGGGGTGGAGCCAAATGGCAGAGTAAAAGGAGAAATGTGCTTCAGCTCCTGCTCCAACCACCTCCAACATTGGTTAAAAAAGAGACTCAACAAATTTTAGAGCTAGAGAACACAAAAAGTGACAGAGAGAAACAAATCTCCTGCTGACAGCAGTCTGGCAGGCTGACAGGAAAGGTCTATCATACCATACTAGGAAGCCTAGTGCAGTTCCTTGTGAGCCACCCAGGGCCAGACCTGGGGTGGCCCCACTCAGTGGCACAGACTAGACTTCAGGAGATTGAATCACTAGTAGCTGTAGAGGTTTCTGGACTTGTCAACCCATAAATGTCAAAGAGAAAGTAAAAGGACTATGGGGAGCTCTGTTGGAACTGAGTGATAGAGGTCTGGACACTGCCCCCAGAGCAAGAGGTAGCGAGGGCATGGTGGCTACAGCTGCTTCTCTGTAGCTGCCTCCAGAACTCCTGGCCTGCAAATAGTAGGGGGACCAAGTGACCATTCAGAGGGTAAATGCCCAAGCTTTGACCTGCTTGGATCTGGGTCACAGTCTTGGGTGGTGGTCCTGGGGTGTGTGGCCAGTGTGCCAGAGATTGTGGTAGCTGTAGAGAGGGTACCCTCCTCATAACTTAGGCAACTGTGAAAATTCCAGCAATTTGGGACACAGCTCTCTCCACTCTGGAAGCAGAATTCTACTGTGGCAAAGAGCTCCAAAGGCAAGTAATTGGCTGGCAAGATGAGCAAGCAGAGGAAGAATAATTAGACCATAGATTCTCTTTTTGGGGACAAAAAGTATCAAAACAAGGAATCAGAAGACAACAAAGTCAAAATTCCTGCATCAAAAGCTTCCAAGAAAAATATGAACTGGTTACAGGCCATGTAGAAGTGCAAGAAGGATTTTGAAAATCAATAAGAGAAGTCGAGGAAAAATTGGAAAGAGAAATGAGAATGATGTAAGAAAATCATGAAAAGCAAATGAACAGCCTGCTAAAGGAGACCCCCCCAAAAAAAGAATACTGAAGAAAATAACACCTTAAAAATGGACTAACTCAAATGGCAAAAGAGGCCCAAAAAGACAATGAGGAGAAGAATGCCTTAAAAAAATGAATTGGCTGGATGGAAAAGGAATTTCAAAAGCTCACTGAAGAGAAAAATTCCTTCAAAATTAGTTTGGAGCAAATGGAAGCTAATAACTTTCTGAGAAATCAAGATACTGTAAGACAGATTCAAACAAATGAAAAAATAGAAGGCAATGTGCAATATGTCATTGGAAAAACCACTGACCTGGAAAATAGATCCAGGGGGGATAATTTAAAAATTTTTGGACAATCTGAAAGCTATGATCAAAAAAAAGAGCCTAGAATCATCCTTCAAGAAATTCTCAAGCAAAATTTCCCTGATACTCTAGAACCAGAGGACAAAATAGAAATTGAAAGAATTCACCAATCACCTCTTGAAAAAGATCCCCCAAAAAAACTCCTAGAAATATTATAGTGAAATTCCAGAGTTCCCAGGTCAAGGAGAAAATACTGCAAGCAGTTAGGAAGAAACAATTTGAGTATTGTGGAAAAACAATCAGGATAACACAAGATCTTGCAGCTTCTACATTAAGGGATTGAAGGGCTTGGAATATGACATTCCGAAGGTCAAAGGAGCTAGGATTAAAACCAAGAATCACCTATCAAGAAAAACTGAGTATAATACTTCAGGGGTAAATATGGTCATTCAATGAAATAGAGGACTTTCAAACATTCTTGATGAAAAAAACAGAGCTGACCAGAAAATTTGACTTTCAAACACAAGAAGCAAGAGAAGCGTGAGAAGGTAATCAGAAAAAAGTAATCATAAGGAATTTATTAAAATTGAACTATTTACATTCCTTCATCGAAAAATGATAATTGTAACTCATAAGACTTTTTCTCAGTATGAGGATAGTTGAAGGGAATATATACATATATGTATGTACATGTAATATATACATATATATGTATGTATGTGTAATATATACATATATATGTATGCATATGTAATATATACATTCATATATGTTTGTGTATGTATGTATAGGAGGTGGTATGTGTGTACAAGTATATATGTGACTGTATGTATAAGTGTGTACAGGTATATATAGACAAATGGCACAGGATCAGTTGAATAGAAGGCATGATATTTAAAAAATAAAATTAAGAGGTCAGAGAGGAATATATTGTTAGAAGGAGAAAGGGAGAAATAGAATAGGGTAAATTATTTCATATAAAAGAGGCAAGAGAAAACTATTACAATGGAGGGGAAGAGAAGGAAGGTAAAAGAGAATGGGTCAATCTTACTCTCATTAAATTTAACTTAAAGAGGGAATATCCTTTATACTCAGTTGGGTTTCTTACCCTATGGGAAAGTAGGGGGGAAGGGGATAAGAGGGAGGATGAGAGAAGGGAGGGCAGATTGGGGAAGAGGGTAGTTGGAAGCAAACACTTTTGAAAAGTGACAGGGTTAAAGGAAAAAAATAGAATAAGTGGGGGGGGCGGGATTGGATGGAGGAAAATATAGTTAGTCTTTCACAATATAACTATTATGAAAATGTTTTGCCTAACTACACATGTACAACCTATATTGAATTGCTTGTCTTATCAGTGTGGGTCTGTGAGGAGGGAAGAAGAAAAAGAGTCTGGAAATCAAATTTTAAAAACAAATGTCAAAAGAAATTGTTTTTTGATTTTTTTTTTTACATGCAACTGGGAAATAAGATATACAGGCCCTGGGGTATAGAAATATATCTTGCCCTACTAGAAAGTTGGGGGAGTGATGGGGGAAGATATAAGAGAGAACAGATTGGAGGAAGGAGTATTCAGTAGGCTTGCTATATTGGGGCAGGGGTAGAGGTAAGATGGGGAGAAAATTTGCAACTCAAAATCTTATGGAAATGAATGTTGAAAACTAAAAATAAATGAATAATAATTTTTTAAAAAATTAAATTATTAGTTGTGCAGAAACTATGTCTATTGAACATGTATCACAGATCCTTTCTTTTTTTTATGAATTCCTATAAAGGCAGAAGTTCCACTCCACCCCTAATTTTGTACTTTGTAATTGTATAGCCTAGAACTTTATATTTTAATATCTTGGACTTTCTTCAATAGAAATTTACGTCCTTAACGTAAGATTTTTTTTTCTTTGTATCCCTGGCACCTAGTTCAGTTTTTGCCACACAGGAAGAACTTAAAGAATGCTTATTAAATTGAAATTAATTAACTTTACATTTGTCTTTGTAACATGTCATTTTGTTTAGTTCCACATTTTTACCCTGTTGATGTGTGCATACATATTTACATATATAAAAATGTATACACACATATATACATACACTTACCCATACATATTTGTATGTATGTATAAATAAGATACCCAACTGATCTTGTGCTTTGTTTCAGTGCTGTAGCATAAAGAAGTCCCTCCTGGAAGGATGTAGGCTTCCCCTGTTGAGCCTTGATTTCTACATCTGAGCTCATAGCACCATGTTCCCCCAATGGAAGCATACATATTAACAGGTTAAGTCTTTGTCCAGTTCCTGGTTCATGTCTAAGTAGAGCAGCGGTTCTCAACCTGTGAGTCGTGACCCCTTTGGGGTTGAACAACCCTTTCACAGGGGTCACAGGGGTCGCCTAAGACCACCAGAAAACACATATTTCCCATGGTCTTAGGAAACTCCTCTATCCACCTCCAGGCGGGTCCACCCACATGCAGACATGCCCACAGACCACTATTAAAGGGTCCCAGCATTAGGAAGGTTGAGAACCACTGAAGTAGAGGCTTATGGACCAGCCAGAGATATGAGGGAAGCTGAAAATAACATGTAAAACAACAGGATTCAGTTAGTTCAATATAATTCTTTATTGAAAGCAACAGAGAAAAAACTGAAGAGGAGAGTGAAAAAAAGGCACCTGATATACAACTCATTCATACACATTAAAATAGGTTATATGTCACATAAGGGTGGCATTGTACTGGGCATCACAGAGACACAGATCCATTTACCAGGAAGGACATGATCAAAGGTGCCTAAGAGTGGCATCTTAATGCTTTGATTTTGGGTGTTCTTCCACCCCAGAGCTAGCTGATTTGCATATCAAGCATAAGGACATAGGGGATTTGGAAGGATCACATATCAGGAAGGAAAAATTTGATGTTGAAAAAAATATAATTTTGGGTATATTGCTGTAATAACCTTAGAAAAATGTTATAATTTTCCCATGAGTTCTATAAATTTACATTTAGAGTAAGGGTAGACTGTCATGCTGATCTCAAGACAAATAGACAATCTGATAATTACAAATGTATATGTTTAAAAATTATGCCTCTGTTGTCCAGTATATGTTATTCCTTTGTATTTTATTATTTATCATTTTAAAAAGCATTCTCTTCACCAAAAACACTGATAAAATTATTGAGCAGACAAGATCCAATTATGGAAAATGGAAAATGCCATGGTAATCCACCAGTGGCGTTCCTAGAGTTTTACCTCAATCAAAACTTTGTGATCATTTTTGTTCAATCATGTGTAATAATGGTGTTTGGTACTTTCTAACTTGAACATAAGTATATCATTAAATTGTGTTAAATGTCTTGGCAAAAACAACTTAAAATGTCTGTTTTTCTCCATCTAGTACAGTGCTTCTCAACCTTCCTAATGCCGTGACCCTTTAATACAGTTCCTCATGTTGTGGTGACCCCCAACCATAAAATTATTTTTGTTGCTACTTCATAACTGTAATTTTGCTACTGTTATGAATCATAATGTAAATATCTGATATGCAGGATGTATTTTCATTGTTACAAATTGAACATAATTAAAGCATAGTGATTAATCACAAAAACAATATGTAATTATTTATTGTGAAATATTTATTTCTAATTACAAATAAATGAAATTTTGTCTAGAAGCATGGTGTAGCATGGGTAACAGTCTTAATATAACAACAGTAAACTACATTGCTATATTTTGCGACAGTACGCATAAAAATCCAATGTGAGTGCAAAGGTTGAGATTGCTTCTTTCTCACCAGATCAGAAATTCTCGGGGCAGTCTTTGCAAGAGCACAATGAAGATCATCTTCCACAACAAGTCTACTTCTGTTTTTAGACTTGATAACCAACAAGCTGGAAAACCCTGTTTCACAAAGATATGTTGTTGGAAATGGAAGAAGGTGCAACACAGTCTTAGACAGAAAAGTATATGACTGCAAACACTTGATCCTGAATTTTGTAACTGGCATTGTAAAGAAATCAGTTCTCACTTCATTGGTGTTAATAAGTTCAAAATCAGGAATATCTTCAACTTTGACTGTGAATGGGCTTCTGGCAAGTGCAAATGGGGTGTCAGGTAGATTTGGAAAGTATGATGAAATTTTGTCTGCAAGCATTTGCAAGTGTTCTTTCACAGAAATTCTCTTTGTAATCCTTTTGTCTGGTTCCATGTCACGTTCCTCAAAGAAAGCAGATAAGGTAGGCAACATGTAAATTTTATTTTCATCCATTTTTTTCCCAAAGCTGAAATTTCATTTGGAATGATTGGATCTTTTCAGACAAATTGAGGCATGTTGCTTTTCATCCTTGCAGTGATAAATTTAACTCATTCGAGATGGCAAAGATGTCAACCAAGTAAGCTATTTTCTGCACTTCACTTTTATCGCTAAAAAATGCTTCAAACTGTGGTCTTGCTTTCTGATTAAAAAACATTTTGAGTTCATCATGAAGCTCAAAAACATGTTTTAAAACTTTTCCTCTCGACAACCATCTCACTTCAGTGTGAAATAGAGCATTGTCCAGCACATCCAACTCATTGCACAGTTGTGAAAACAGTCAACTGTTTAAACTGCTCATCTTTACAAAACTGACAGAACTTCTGACGCTTTTCATTATTTCTTGTAACTCTTGTGGCAGGGTCTTCATTGCTAATATTTGCTGATGAATCATACAGTGAGTTCCAATGACTTTTGGTGACTCATTCAGGACCAAAAGTTGCAATCCAGATAGACATCTTAGCATAGCTGGAGCACCATCTATGCAAACACCACAAACCTTTTCCCAAGAGATCTTATGCTCTTTCAGAAATGAATTAACTGTGTCAAATACATTGCATGCAGTACTTGTTGTTTCAAGAGGTTTACAAAAAAGAAACTCATCTTTAAAGTCTCCATCAACAACATACCTCACATAAACCAGTAACTGTGAACAGTTTGCAATGTCTGCAGATTCATCAAGCTGGATACTAAATACTGGAAGTGGAGCAGTTTTAATTTCCTGGATTACCTGATCAAGAATATCAGCAGACATGTCATCTATTCTTCCGCAGACAGTGTTGTTAGATAAGAAAATTGCACTCAATTTCCTAACAAATTCGTCTCCGATCAAACTTGAACAATTTCTTTGGCTGCTGGCAACAGTAAATCCTCAGCAATGGTGTGAGGTTTCATAGCTCTGGTGATTCTGAGTGCCACCAAATATGAAGCTTCAATGGCTGCTATGTTTTGTTTGTGGTACTTGCCACCAGTGTCAAGTCTGGCTTTCTTGAGTCCATCAGCTTTGCTTCTAAAATAGTTGGTATGCTTGCCGGCAAAGCTTTGGATGCTTGCTATCAAAATGGCATTGTACTTTGTTCAGTTTCATAGATTCAGTTACTTATTGTGGAACTTCACAATAAGTAACACAATGCAGTTTCTCAATTCCTGCTGTAATTATTGAGGTAAAACCATACTGTAAAAAATCTTCTCTTTTCTTAATGTTCTTCTCTACACAATCCATTGTCATGGGATGGTTTGCTAATGAAA
>JAQQSU010008776.1:0-12860 GCA_028627135.1 Pseudochirops cupreus
AAAAACAAATTTATAGTAACTCAAAAGATCTATGTTTATCCACAAAGAAAATACAAAATGAATAAAGAATGTTTGGTGCCCATATTACAATATTTATTTGTATAAACAACCCATTAACAATAGTATGCATAACTAGTCCAGTGAATTAGACTCAGCTGAGCAGGAGAAGAGCAGGCTGGTTTGACTTCAGGACATTCCAAAGCTCTTTTATTGACCTGAAGTTTTCCAGGAATACAAAGACCTTTCCTTTAAATACCAACATTCTACTATTGTTGTTATATGGTAGCAAGATAGGGAATACAGCAGTCTTCAAAGAATTTTTTTTTTAATTATCATATGGAAGAGAAATATCTTTAGCATCAGGGATTTTGTGTTGATTAAACTATGTGCTGAAGAACCAGCAATGTGTTGTGGATAGATAACTGGCCTTGGAGTCAAGAAAGCCTGTGTTTCAAAGTCCAGTCTCTGAAACATACTGGCTGTATGACCTTGGACAAATCACTTGACTTCTCAGTCTCCCAGAGAACACTCTAAGGGTAGCTCATGAGAAACCCCCACACCAATGAAATTATAAGGCTGAAAAATCCATTTGCATATCCAAAAAACCAAACACATACCCTGAAATTAACTACAGACCATCATAACATTACAGAATATTCTCCATTTGGAAACAAATGGAGAAAATGTATGTCTAACAATTCAATGATACTCTTCTCTTAAAATTTATTGACCGTTATGCTGTGGGGACCTGGGGATGCTGAGTGCTTTCAAGGAATAAGGAAAAAATGGTACTTTCTTTAAGAGTTCTTAAATGCAGAAAGAATCTCTTTGAAAATCATAGCTCTGATACAGGACTTGCAAAAGTTTTAGGGCAATTTTTAAGGGTTGAGGTATTATGACACCTGTGTATAAATGCCATTCTTGATGTCATGTCTACATTTAGCCTTTTGAGACATAGATAACCATTTTTGGTCTTTGTTTAGCTAGAATGAGATATGACCAATCCTCAAGTAAGTTAAGACAGAAGTGACATATTCTTTGAACCTAATATTGAAATAAACCTTTGGGTCATTGGGAATACTTTGCTGTTACTGAAACAAAAGTCAAAGCACCACATCTGAGTTATAAATAAGATTATATACTCTTTCTGTCATCAGATCAGTTTCTTTCAGTGGCTATCCCCAAAGTTTGTGTCTTTAGAAAACTTTCAGCTGGCTGCAGATGAAAGACTTGACAGGGGCACAGAAATAGAAGAACACTTTGTGGTTCTGCACTTTAGCTACCATCAGTCTACCATGACCACAGCATTAACATTATTATGCATTTGTGGAAGCAAGCCTGACCACCTATAAGGGGAGTTGTTTTAAAATTTTAAAACAGGAGTGAGAAATAAATGTGATGCCAGTTCTGAATCTTGTAGGGAGAATTTTCTTTATGTTTTCTGGATGTAGCATCATGAAGTTGAAAATATTCTGGAAATGGATTCAGAGGACCTGGGCTTAGATCCCAGTTGTGCTCTTTATGACCTGTGAAACCTTAGACAAGTCACCAAACTTCTCTGGGCCTCAGTTTACTCTTCTGTAAAATGAGTTAAAAAAAATATTACACTGAAAATTCCCTAGGATACAGGGCAGCTTTTATTGGCTCCTGCTTGGTTTCAGGCCTTCTCTGTGTTCTGAAGACACCTAGAGTAAGGTTATCCCACCTCCCACCTCCTATTGTCCACAACGAGAAACTAGCTCTTTGCTAAATGATGTAACAAGTAGTTAGTTTGGGCCACTCTCTTGCTCCATATTCCCATTCAACAAGGCCTTTCTTCCTTGACCTAACTTTTAAGTTATTTTTGGCAGTTAGCATATCTAATTTATCAACATATTTATGTTTACAGTTACCATACTTATTGCCAAGAAGTGAGATTTAGCTTGTGACTAGAATAAGAAAATGGAATCTTAATTCTTAGTAATACTTAAGGTAAAGAGAAGGGAGTGAAGTTTGGTGGGAAGGATTTGCTGAGGATCAAAGGATCAAAATAATATCATGTTGTCCCTCAGTCCAATTAGAAGAAATAGATGCTAATAAGATTCCTTATGAATATAAGGAACATCAACTACAACTGACATCTCTACTTCATCTCTCTTCTAAAACCTCTTCAACCTGACTTTGGATTTCACCATTCAACTGATTTCTCCAATTACCCATCTCTTAACTGCCAAACATAATGGTCTTTTCTCGAACACATCCTTCCTGACCTCTCTCCAGCCTTTAACATTATTACTTACCCTCTTCATCTGCATATTCCCTCCTCTCTAGTTTTTTTTATAATGCTGCTCACTCCTGCTTCTTCTCCCATCTATTTGACTATTTTTGTCCCCTTTGCTAGTTCCATCTCCAGGTTGTACTCCCTAACTCTGGGTGTCCCCCAAGGCTCTGCCCTGAGCCCTCTTCTCTTTTCCCTGTATAGTGTTTCACTTAATGATCTCACCAGTTCAATTATTATCACTATGTAGATGACTTCCTGATTTATTTATCCAGTCCTACCTTCTCCTGACTTCTACTCTTGCATCATCAATTGCCCATTGAACATCTTAAAGTGGATATCCAATAGACAGTCCAAATGTAACATGTCCAAAATAGAACTCATCATCTTTACCTCTAAAACCTTCCCTCTCCAAAATTTCCCTGTTTCTCTTGAGGGCACTGACATTCTCACAGTCACCTAGGTTCATATCCTTAGTGGCATCCTCTCCTCTTTCTTCTAACTCACTCCACATATCCAGTCGGTTGACAATTCTTGTCCTTCTTACTTTCACAACATCTCTCCTTTTATGCTCCTTTTGCTTCATGTACTGTGCCACCACTGCAATACAGGCCCTTATCACTCACATACCCAAGCTATTGTGATAGATTGATAATTGTTTTCCTGCCTGAAGTCTCTTCCTCTTGCAGTCCATTGAACAAGTTGAGAAACTAGGAAATGAGAATATATGAGGGAGTATCGGTATGTATTCTGAGGTCCTGTAGTTTGAGGCAGGCATTAGAGAGTAGAGATAGACTGTGAGTCAGACACTGAACTCATTAAGGAAAGAACATGGGTGCCCTGGACAGCAGCTACTTGATTTTTGGTTGAGTAGTAGATACAGATTAAACAAACCTCAAAGGAGGAGTGATATAAGTAGATGGAGAGCCTGGAAGTGATGATGGAGAACAAGGAATATTCCAGCTCTCTCACTTCAACCAATGAGTCAGGGGAATAGGTTAAAGTGAACCAGTACTAAAAAAAAAAGTGACCAGGAAGGCTGTGTCATCAATGAAAAAGAAAAAGGTTTAAGATGAGGTTTGACTCTGAGATCTATAGATTCATCAAATTCTGAAAGACTTTTTTGAGAAACCACCATGATGCAAAATTTCCAAATGATTCACAAAGCATAGTTTACTTTTCACATCTTTCCCAATGCTTCATCTCTTCCTAGAGGTCATAGATGCCATATGCCTAGATGGCCTATAAAGCCATCCTTATTTCCTTCTGTGACTAAAGAAACAGAGTGGTCTAGATAGTGTGCTTGGTTTTGAGCAGGCAGAAAAACCTGGGTTTAGGATGAAAGCAAGTTTGATATCTACTGAACATGTGTTTCAGAGCACATAGTGGAAAGAACAGATTGCATGACTTTGTGACATGAGGGTAAGGGGAGAAAGCTAGGTGGAAGGGGATGGGATAGCACATAATATATAGACAGCAAGAGCAAGATATTTTAATATTCTCTCAGAACTAGACAAATAAATCTAAAAGAAAGATAAACATAAAGGAAGATATAGAATGGAACAACCATTGCAGAATTTAGAGAAGAGTTAAGGTCTCTTCTGAATGGAAATTTTAAAGAATGTACATATGCATACATATATGTTTCTCAGCAACACATCACACCTATTACAAAGACCCTATACTAGAGCAGAGAGAAGTTATAAATAAATCGCAGTAACAGATCTCAAACTGTATTACAGGGCAGTGATTATCAAAACAATCTGGGACTGGCTGAGAAATAGAAAAGGGAGATCAATGGAAAGAGTAGATATACAATTACCAACAACAAATAAACATAATAACCTTGTATTTGACAAGTATAAAGACAACATTTTGGGATAAGAGTTCATTTTTTGATAAAAAAAAATTGTTGGGAAACCTTAAAAGCAGTATGGCAGAAACCATAGATGGACTAATATCTCACATCATTTACCAAGATATGGGCAAAAGGTATACATGACCTAGATGTAAAGAGAGATTTTGCAAGGATTAGACAAATATGGAACGTATTACTTCTCAGAGTTATGAGTAGGGGAACAATTCATGAATAAACAAAAGAAAGAGGGCAAAATTAGATATAAAATGAATAATTTGGATTACATTAAATTTAAAAAGTTTTTTGTACAAAAAAAAATTACCAAGATTAGAAGGAAAACAGAAAATTGGGGAGGGGATGATTTATAAACAATTTATCAGATAAAGATCTCATATCTAAAGTGTATAAAGAAATTTGTGAAATCTATGAGTACAAATCATTTCCCAATTGATAAATGGTCAAAGGATGTAAAAACAGTTTTCCAATGAAGAAAACAAAACAATTTACAGTCATATAAAAATCTATAAATAATTATTTATTAGAGAAATGCAAATTAAAACAAGCTTGAGAGATTATTTACACCTACCAGATTGGTTAAAATGATAGAAGGGGAAAATGACAAATCTTGGAGATCACGTGGAAAAATTGAGACACTAATTCATTGTTGGTGAAATGATCCAACCATTTTGGAAAGCAATCTGGAATTATGCTCAAAGAGTTACTAAACTGCCTATTGCCTTTAACCCAACAATACTACTACTCAGTCTATTTCCAAAGATGATTTTGGAAAAAGGAAAGGAACCTATATATTCTAAAATGTGTACAGTATCTCACTTTGTGTTAGCAAAGAACTAGAAATTATAGAGATACCCAGCAATTGGAAAATGGTTGAACAAGTTGTGGTATGTGACTGTGATGGAATACTGTGTTCTACAAAATATGATGAGCACAATAATTTCAGAAAAACTTGGAAAAACTTGCACAAATAATGAGGAGCATAATGAGCAGAACCCGAGAACATTGTATACAGGTTACAGTATTGTTTTAAGAATGATTTTGAGCAAATAAGTAATTTTGTTTACTATAAATACACAAATTTGCTCTAAAGAGCAAATGAAGAAAGATGCTATCTGCATCCAAAGAAAGAACTGATAAATAGAAGTATACATAGAATACTTTTACATATATACATACACACATATGTACATGTGTATATATGTCATACATGCATGTGTATGTATGTACACACATGTGCAGATTTGTGTTTAATGGTAGCTATCTCTAAGGTGGGGGGTTACATGATAATTTTGTTGTATATTTGAAAGGAATAGCAAGCTAGGTCTAGTAGTTTTGCAATTTCATATATAATCATCTTTTTTATTATTTTTAACATTATCTTTAACAATGTTATGGAAATCCTTGTTTTATTCAATAAATTAAAAAGAAAATTTTGGAAAGAAAAAAGAAATGACTACAAGATCATTTATAGTTTATAATGCAATAAAATAGCAATCAGTATGAAAAGCACAAACAAAATATCAATACATGAATTCATACTTAATAATTACATCCTGAACAAAATAAGGCTAATGAATGAACCACATATAACAATTACTAACTTTGTGAAAGATGTGAGGCAATATACCAACATTTCTGGGGTGAAGATAAAGTAGTTCTCAGAGTAAAAATTATATATCTAAAAATAAACAAAACAGAGGTGAATATCTAATTTTTTTTTAATTAGAATAACAACAAATAAGTTAATCTAAGTTGAAAAGAGGAATTCTTGAAAATTAGAAGAGAAATACATAAGTAGTGGAAAAAACTATACAACTGATACACAAATCACACTAACAAAATTTATAAACTTGGGGCAGGTAGGTGACACAGTGAACAGAGCACTGGCCCTGGAGTCAGGAGGACCTGAGTTCAAATGTGGCCTCAGACACTTAACACTTGTTAGCCATGTGACCTTGGGCAAGTCATTTAACCCCAATTGCCCTCCAAAAAGCAAAAAAAAAAAATTATAAACTTTTAGAGAAAGATAAGAGCCACAGACTAGACTTGGAGTCAGGAAAGACCTTAGTTCAAATCTGGCCTCAGACACTTAGTTGTGTGACCCTGAGCAAACCACTTAATTTCTGTTTTCCACAGTTCTCTGAACTGTAAAATGGAGTTGATCATTGCATTTAACTCACTAGATTGTTATGAGGGCTAAATAAGATATTTGCAAAAAGTGCTTAGCACACAGTAGATGCTATATAAAAGCTTTATTCTTTCCCTTTCTCTTCTTTAGTGATTCTGATTTAAAAGGAGGAAAAGCAGATTAACAAAATTGTTGAAAAGATGGAATCATTCCTAAGAGAAATAAAAATAATTCTCAGAACATGCTAAATGCACTTATATGCCAACAAAACCAAGAATTTGAAAGCAATAGAGCTTTTTCTACAGAAAATATTCAAATTAAGAGAATACCAAATAGAGATCTTAAATAAACTGATCCTTTAAGAGAAAATTATACTAGCTGTAAAAGAGCTACCACAGAAGAAAAACTCCATCCAAATAGATTCCTTCAGTTCTTTAAATAGCGATTAATATCTATACTGTACAAATCATTCACAGAAATCAAGAAGGCAAACACTCTGCCAAACTCCTTCTATGTGACATACATAGTACTCATTGAAGGAGTGGACTTGAAGTTAAAAACGAGAGTACAACATGGCAGCCAAAAAAGCTAATGAAGTATTCAATTGCATTTTCAGAGAGAGATAATGTATAGATCATGAAAGAGAATAATCTCACGATGCTCTGCCCTAGTCATACCACATGTAGAGTATTATATTCATTTTGGAGCAATATATTCTAAGAAAAGCATTTACAAATTGGAGAATATTCAAAGGTGGGTATTGAGACTATGCCAAGAAAAGGATTAGCTAAATGAACCAAGGAATGTTTAATCTGGAGAGGAGGAGACTTAGAGAGACTGTGATAGATCTGTTTAACAATCTGAAAAGCATAGAAGGGGGATTATTATTGTTCTGATTGAAACTAAAGGAGGGAAATGGGAGAAACCTGTAGAAGAGGCAAGGAAGTAGATTCTTGGATTGATACATATTGAAACCCATACTTAATGATTAGACCTATTGTTTTTTTCATGCAACTGGGAAGATATACAGGCAATGGAGTAGAGAAATCTGTATTTCCCTACAAGAAAATAAGGGGAAAAGGGATAAGGGGGAGAGCATGATAGAAGGGAGAGAAGACTGGAGGAAGGGATAATCAGAATGCATGCCACTTTGACATGGGAGGGAGGGGAGAGATGGGTAGAAAATTTGGAACTCAAAATCTTGTGGAAATGAATGTTAAAGACTAAAAAATAATATTTTTTTAAAAAAAAGGAATGGACTACCTGCAGTGAATGAATGAACACTGCGTCATTTTTCAAAGAATAAATATTTTTAGAAAAGCCTATGAACTGAATAGAAAAATTATAGCTCCTGAGTAAAAGGCACAGGGCAGGACAGTAATGGGACTGATTTTTCAACATATACACAAATGAATGTTGTTTTTCAAAGTAGTTACCTTATTCAAAGAGAGAATTATCTGTCTTTGCTCAAAGGAGTTTTAGAATTTTTCTTTTGGAATTGTTTGCATCCAGTTTATGAGCCACACAAAAAATGAGACTCATCACCTTAGAGTTACTGTTTCTTTTGAACCAAAGAACATATTAACATATTTGCAACTTACAATTATACTATCTCAAGAGGAAGTTGATCACTTCAAGCACCCCGCAATGGAAATGTTAACTCTAGGATATATTTTTTTTATGTTTATATTGCCTGTTTAATTTTATTTACCTTTTGATGAAAAAAATTAATAAAAAACCTAGTTATTAAAAAATCCCGCCAGTCAGCTGACAGTGTTGAGGCTGGAAAAATACATGCATTTGACTCCACAGTTATTTCTTTCTTCCACTCTCTCCCCACCCCCAACAAAAGTTCAAAGCTGAAAGCTCCTCCATTTACAGCTGAGAGTAAATGTATATGACCTTCAGTTCCACAGAGGTTAACCTACTCTGATTAACTTTTCCATGTTATTCCATTAAATAAAAACAGTTTTGACACCCAGAGACTAAAGCATCCTAGAGATAATACAATAACCTCATGCATTCACTCCAAATTGGATTGTAATAATTCATTTAGGTGACCATACATATTTGTTATGTGTAATATGAAACATCACAAAATGAAATCAATAGAAATGTTTCTTGTTAATGAAGATATACTGGGCTGTTACGTGTAGGTTGCCAACTCAATACCACAGAAATCTTATTTGTGTTATGAATTTCAAGGTATCATGAGAGTTATAAATGAAGATAACATTACTTAAAGAAGCAATGGTTCGTCATTTAGAAGATTATATGGTACATTTTATATCATTTCTTAGTCTTTGCAATAGAACCCGAGTCCTAAAACTAAGGTGAAAATGCAGGTGGGGTAATTACATTAAACTATTTGCAAATGCACTTTTATCCAAACTTCCATTTTAAAATTGCTAAGGTCAAAATTCTATTAATATTGACAAGCCTGACTGAATATTCTTACCCAGAGCAGCATTTTGTACATTTCATTTTATATAAAAACTGAATTGCATTTACTTACACACATAATGTATATTTATATCTTGACTAATCTACAATGACATCGAAGCATCATTTTGAGGCTATCTTCAACCTGATAGGTGAAACCATGCTATGATAATGTTGATTTGATTACCCTTCCCACCCACCCCCATCCCAGATGAGACCCAAAGAATATCCACTTCATAAGAAATCCTACTCTATCAAAAATCTAACGGGGTTCCAGCAAATAGCAAACTGGATGGAGAAAGAGGTATGGAATACCCATGACATCAATATATGTGAATTAAGGGAGAAAACTACCAGACCCCTATCTACAAATGTAAGCACTTGAAAGGATCAGTGGTTCAGGATCAAGGAACGAAATAGGATAGGGCATTGGGCACTACCAATCCAACTAAACCTTTCAGACATTAGATTCTGCCAGATTCTGTTCCCCCTCCACCTCAGGATTATCCTCAAAACCTTGGTTAATTAGTAGTATTTACAGGAGGAATCTCTCCTTTTAGAAATCCTCAGCCTCCCCAAACCAGGGGAAAGTAATTTCATGAAAGTAAAATATAATGGAGCACAGTATGTAATATAATGGACTGAGAAGTGGGAAGCCTGGTATTGACTAAAGTCTGGATCTGGATTCAGGTGCCTGTTTTGCCACTGATCAGCATTATGACTCTAAAATTTCATCACAAATTTTATTTTCTTTGTTCAGTGAAATTATAACAGTTCTTTGGGTGACTATAGTGTGAACAGTATTCAAATGAGAAAAGCATGTTTCCCTTTTAAAGGTTCTGCTTTGTAATAAATTGAATGATGTTAGTTAAGTTTTATAAAAAGAAGAAAGTACACTTCATAAGCTAAGGTTGTTGCTAGCCAATATATTTCAGTCAAATACCAAAGAGGTCAGGAATTATATTATTTTTTAAAGAGAAAAAGAAAATAAGCAGAGGCAAAGTGACAGGAGATACTAGAAATCAGGAGAACTTAATCATGAATGAGGGCTTGTATGATTATAATACTACCACTTAGTTTTTCTTACTATTACTGCCATGTGAAAGAGGAGATATTTTGAGAGCAGAGAAATTTCAAAGTAAAATTTTGGTGTTGATTAACCAGAAAGCTTTTAGAAATTCTGCCTAACATAGATAAAACTAAAGGGCACCAAAAGTGAAGTAAACTTAATGACTTTTTGACAGAATGAGCCTGAAGCTCCAAGGTCATTCACACAGCCTAAAGATTTTGCCTCCTTATTAGAAAAAATAGAAAACACAGTCTATCAAATCTGTGTGTGAGATTAAGATCTCAATAATTTCATTCAACAAACATTTATTAAATACTTACTATGTATACAGAACTAAACTAAGTTAAGCTGAGAGTTACAAGCTTCGTAGATAAGGTGCCATACCTGCCTTCAGGGACTTCACAGTAAGTAGGGGAATAAGACACCAACCAAGCACTCTAATTTACAAGATTATGTCTATTGCCCTCATCTTAAGTCATAGACCTCCCATTCTCCAGATTCATCTTCAAGGAAATTTGGTGGGTCAGTGTAGGGGCAAGCACCTTAGCATACCCAGGATGGCTGCTAGCACAGGTTCTTTGATCTGCTTTTCTAAAGAAAAGCAATTCAAAAAGGGTTAACAATCTTACTTTAATCAAACATATGTCATATCTAATTTGGGAGGGAAAGTCAGCACCCTGAACTTCAGAGAATACAAACAGAAGTTACAAGCAGACAAAAATACAGACAGAGAAAATAACATAATTCAGCAGACCAACAAACAGGGCTTCTAGCTATCTGACCATCACATACATACAGTTAGTCACCAGAGAGAGAAGCATCAACATCTGGGTTTTCAAAGTCTTAATGACTTCCCAGAGTCTCATCTGGCCAAATCACACAACTCTTCCCAAAGTGAGCCCCAAAGCAAAACCTCACAGCAGGGTATATATAGCCTTCTCCAGGGTCAGAGAACATCACAACTCTTGTGACCCACTTAACTACATAGTAACAAAAGTTGTGCCTTCCTGAAAAACAAGCCTCCTACCAGAGGCTCCGCGTGACCACATGCAGCCTATTAGGGGGCAGAGTTTATCAAATCAGGAAAGGTCCTCAAATTTACCTAAGCCTATTAAAGGGCAGGGAAGATCTTCAAATTCCTGTCTATCAGCAAGTGGGAAAACAATACCTAGACTTTCTCAAATTCCAGTGGCTTTTGACTTCAAAGAACTTCTTCTAAGAAGTAGCAGCTTGATGAGCACCTCTGCAGATAAGGAGGAATGGAGAATGAAGACGGTGAGGATAGAGTAGACCTGATATGCTGGTGATCACAAGCCAAGGTGCTGAGAATGTAGAATTTGTTGTGGTGTCACTACAGGAGTTGTGGTGTCACAATTCTATCAGTGATATTCTTGGAGTCCAGTCTATAGTCTTTCTTGGATTTCTTTTCTTTCCCAGGAAAAGTTTTTTATCCTTTCCACCTTTAGAGCTGGGAATTTGTTTGCCAGTCAACTGTCACTTCCCTCTTTGCCCTCCAATTTTGGGGGGACTGTGGGAGTGAGAACCACTTTTTATCCCTTCTCAGCTTCCAGACAAACAAGCCAATGTTTGGAAGTCAATATTTCCTTACTTATGTGTACTTTATTTCTATGACATTTAAACTAGTATTAAAGAAACTAGCTGGCCATTTGCCATGAGTGTATGAATATATAGGAATGGAATCGAGAGAAAGAAAGCTATAACTCAATGGAGAGAGGAGATTTTTATTGTTGTTGTTTTTCAGTGAATGTTGGGTGGTAGGTGAGCCAATTAAAGTTTATGCAATTTATTAGCAATAGATTAAAGATTATTCATATTGTGGATATTCTGTTGCAATCTCATGTAAGAGATGAGCTGATAAGCCCTAGCAGTGTGGGGTCAGTAGCTGTTTTGCACTTCAGCAGTCTGCTAAGGTAGGGTAGAGATGGAGCACTTCCTCATGTGTGCACTTTGGCATGGCAGCTGCTAGCCACCCAGAGATGCCTGGGGTTAAAGGACTACCTTTAGTAGTTAAAGTTAACTACCTTTAGTAGTTAAAGGACTACATTTACTACTAAATGGTACTACCCTATATCATCATACCCAGTAGTCCTTTTCTCATGAGTTAAAAGGGGAAGTGAATGAATGTGACCCCTGTCCCAAAGTCCATTGGCATGAGACCCTCTCCTTAGACTCTCTCCTAAGGACTCTCCAAGGGTCAGTCCCCTTTTAGGCACTCTCCAAGCAAAAGATGTCTTCCTGTAGCATGAAGAAGGCCTCCAGATTTGAGAGAGAAGATGGAAGAAACCAACCCCACTTCAGGTTTCTAAACAAAAAGACTCTAGGAAAAAGCACCATGAGAGGAGCTGGCAGTCTCCATCATTGCCCTATCCTCTACTTGTTACCTACAGACTTCAGGCAGTTTCCCCTTGCATGAAATCTCCTCCTTCTTGGTTAAGCTGAATTATCTTTCTCCCAATGGGAGAGCTCTTTCATTCCATTTTGTCTAGCATATTTTTCAAATGTATACTTTCTCTGATTTCTGTTTTGTTACTGGTCTGGCTAAATGGGTTTCTTTGCTATTTGTGATGTGTGTTCATTGTGGAACTGATATTAGGTAGAGAAGTGGATGTAGACCTTGAGGTCATCTTTCTCCTCAAAATGAGAAAATGATCAAAAGTTACATGGTATCTGATCATATCTCCTAGACAAATAATATTTAAGAAGGCAGATAGATATAGTTTTAACTTCATGCTCCATCTCTCTGAGGAGAAGAGAGTGGTAGCCTTCCATAGCAACCTCCTGCTTCCCTTTCTGACAGGAATGTAAGTCAGCTTCAGAGAAAGATGGAGGGAGAAAAGGCTAGAGATGTCTATCCAGCCTCCCTTTGAGCCATGCAAGTTGTCTCTGAAAGCAAGGAGCCTCACTATACACGTGGGGCCCACTCGCCCACCTCTCTGTTATGGGAATCTGAAGATCTTCCCTGCCCCTAGGCCCTTTGTTAAAGTGGCTACGTGACCCTGAGGACCCTTGGATATTTGAAAGTATACTCTGTTCCCTAATAGGCTGAATGTGGTCATGTGGAGCCTGT
>JAQQSU010008777.1:0-12859 GCA_028627135.1 Pseudochirops cupreus
TTTTCATGATTTTCTTGCATCATTCTCATTTTTCTTCCCAATTTTTCCTCCACTTCTCTTATTTGGTTTTCAAAATCCTTCTTAATGTTTTATACTCAGTTTCCATTTTTCTTGGAAGCTTTTGGTGTGGGAGTTCTGACTGTGTTGTCTTCCTCCTGTTCCATGCTTTGATCCTTTTTGTCCTCCAAAAAGGAATCTAAAGTTGGATTGCTGGGCTTGCTTTGCTTCCTTTGCCTCCTCATGTTGCCAGTCAATTATTTGGCTTTTGAGCTCTGTAGAACTCTGCTTTCAGAGGGGAGAGTTCTATCCCAAATTGCTGGGGTTTTTGCAACTTCTGGAGCTATTAGGAGGTGGCCATCGCTGAAGCCCCCACCAACTTTGGCTCACTAAAAACACACCTCAGGACTACTACCCAAGACTGGGATCCTGATCCAGGCAGCTCAAGGCAAAAGCACTTAGCTTCTGAATGATCACTTGGCCCCCCTGCAATCTGCAGGCTGAGAGCTCTGAAGGAGCCATGTGGAGGTGGCTGCAGGGCTGCCACTTCAGCCCCTTCTAGCTCTGGGGCAGTTGGCCAGACCCTCTTCCCTAAATTTTGCCAAGTTCCACTAACCTTTCCCTTTCTCCTTGGCTCTTAGGGATTGATAATTCTGGAAACTGCCATAGCTGCTGGTGATCCGCTCTCCTGAAAGCTCCAGCTGCAGTTTGTCCTTGGCTGCCCTTGGGCTCCAGCTGTGAGTTCATGTGGTACTAGTCTGGGATCCCAGCACCCTTTCTGTCTGCCAGGCTGCCTTCAGCCAGAACTTTGTTTCTCTCTTGTTTTGCATGTTCTGGAGCTCTAAGATTTGTTTAGAGTCATATTTTATAGATATTTGAGGTGGTTATAGGGGAAGCTGTGGAGTTTTGCTGCCATCTTGACTCTGCCATGAGCCACCTTACTTTGATTCAACTCCACAAATACTTGCTACCTCTCATATATGTGAAAAACACAAATGGAACTTATGGAACTTATATTCCCTTGGATAATAAAATGTGCAAATTTGAGAAAGCACAGGGTCATATGAGGATGAAAAGAACATACAAATCTAAAGGGATGAGAAAAGACAGCACAGGAGGTCATACTTGAGCTAAATCCAAAAGGAGGTTAAAGATCCTAAGAAATAGGAAAAAAAAAAAAGGAAAAAGTGGATCACAATCACAGGAGACAACTTGACCAAAGATAGCAAATAAATTGTCAAGTTTGGAGAATAGCTAGAATTCCAGTTTATCTAGAACAGAGGTGGGGAACCTGCAGCCTCAACTACATGTGGCCCTGTAGGTCCTCAAGTATGACCCTTTGACTGAATCCAAATTTCACAGAACTAATCCCCTTAATAAAATGATTTGTTCCATAAAACTTGGACTCAGGCAAAAGGCTGCACCCACAGCCACATGTGGCCTCAAGACCACAAGTTCCCCACCCTAGATCTACTACACACAGTTTATGAAGGGAAATAATATTAAATAAGTCATTACATAAATATATTATTTCAGGCCCCAGTCAAAAACAGGCCCCCTAAACTCAATCATTGATTCAGGGCAAACTTTGGATAAGTATCTATTTAAAACCACAGTTCATGAGACTCAGTATTTGACTGTTTCTTTGTTTTTAGGGATGAAGTATGGGACAGAGACTTTTCTTAAAAAGACATTAATAAATCAAGTAGTTTAACAAAATGAATGCTAAGGAAAATCCTCTATACAACTAAAGGAAAACTCTCCCTCAGAATCCAACTTGTTAAGTGGGAAGAAAAACACATACAGCAGAGGACATATTTTTAGAGATTACATACATGCAGGGGATCTCCTTTCATATAACATTATTGTAAAGTCAGATTAGGAGAGTGAAATACCAAAGTCTAAATAACAGTACACCTTTAAGGAGGAGGACAAGCCTTAAGCCTCTCCTGAAGGGAGCTTACCATTTTTTTGTCTACCCAGCTAAAGAATTGGCTCCATAAACACAAAGCAGAATAGCTCTTAATTAATGAGGAAATGCATAAACTCCATTAAATATATAGTACAGAGAAAGCAAAGCAATTACTGAGAACTTTATAGACTAGATGTTTAAATAGAGGCCCTGGGAAACAGCTAGCCAAAAAAGCTCAGTTGTCACAAAATAGAGCTCTACAAAGTATATAAAGCACAGGCAAAACAAAATCAGCACCTCTTTTACTCTCAAGCCCAACATTATCCAAGAACAGAGGGAAAAATACAATCACTCAAGAGGAAGTAGCATGTCCTACTACAAGGCATTCAGTTACACAGGGTTTTAAGCTATTGCTCATGAGTGCAGTAAATGAGTTCACTGAGTTTCAGATTATCAATGTCAGGCCTGACTTGTGAGAGCAATAAGTATCTGTCTCTTGCTTGAACTATTTTGTCCCACAGAAAGAACTAGGATCAATGCACTCCTTTACCTGTCTTCAGGGGGGGTCTGCCCACATGCAGACACACCCACATAAGAGTATTAAAGGGTCGTGGCTTTAGGAAGGTTGAGAACCACTGTCCTAGCAATTGGAGCTGTCTGAAACATGAGGGAATGAGTTGTTATTCAATGGAATATTGAAGAAGAGAGGTCACTTAGAGGGAATGTCATTGAGAGTACTTGTGTATCAGTTAGATGTTTGGATTAGACTATGGTCAATTTTTTTTTTAAGGACCAAGCTTTAAATCCAAATTCAAATTATTCTGGTTCTCATTTATTGGCCAACAGTAGATCCCAGCCTAAGTCTCATGTGGTCACCGTTTGGGCTCTGATGGCTCAGAGTGAGTGTAAATAGCAATTGTTTCCATTTTGGTCAGAGACACTAAGAGTCTTCTCTTCCCAGATTCATTTTGTTTTTTGAGTAGATAAAAGAGGCCATTTTTGTCTCATTTCTTAACTAGCCTTAATCCACTGAAGGGGCACTGCCTCAGAAAAATGAGACTTCAGAAAGACCTTAGCTTAAAAAGGTTCAAGATCTCCCACTGCATCAGGGGCCATCTCTACTCATCATGATCTATATCTCTCCACTGGACCCAGATGGTTCCTGAGGAAGAGTGAAGACTGGTGACTCTGTCCAGCTCTGCCTCACTTAAATTCAATTCACTTGTAAGTCATGACATCACCTTCCCATGTCATGGTCTTCTTGGAGAACAAAGGACAAACAATACCTCTTAGTACATTTGAATTATGATGATCTATGATTCTTGGAGTTTATGAAACCATACATTTCTCTGGAATCTAGACTGATTAGATTGGCTTAGATGCCACTACTTGTCCAATTTACCAAAAATAATCCCCATTGCTGACTTACAGTTATGTAATGCTGTGAATGAAGATGCTTCCTCACATTCACCCTTTTTCCTGCTATGCTTTGTTCTTCTAAGCATCAATTCATGAAGGAAAATAAATACCTGTGGTAGAAATCACTCAGTTTTCCAAAGTGTGTTCTTTTCCCTTACTGTCTACCCTTATTGTGATAAGGTTCCATTTATAAGGTCATATTATCCTGTCTAATTTTGTGTTATCCTTTCCCCTCTTCTCTACCCTGGATCTTATAAAACATCTTAGAGGATAAAAGAAGAGCTGAAGTAATAGAGATATTCAGTATCTGTGGATGTCATACTAATAAAAGAAAAAATTATGAAAATACTTATATTATTTTACAAAGTTAGTGCTATCAAAAGGTCACTTTATTATATATAACTATATTAAATAGTAATATTAATTTGGGAGAAAAATAATCTAAGAATTGCAAGGGAAATAATGAAATAAGAAAAGAATAAAAGGACCTGGGACAATCATAGCTGAAATCACATGGTAAAAGAGTCACAAATTTATCTGATACTAGTTAAAGATAATGGGAGAAGTAATAGAATAGACTGGGTAAGTAAGATCAAGGACTTTTTAAGTATTCTATCCCAGTGCTTGGATAAATTAAAAAAACAAAAGTTCCTGGGAAGAACTTCCTATTTCATAAGAACTGTCAAGAAAAATGGATATCAATTTAGAGCAGCATCTTCTACCACATTCCACAAAACATTTACAGATGGAATAGTAATTTAAATATAAAAGCTCACATTGAAAAAAAAAAGGAACTTTTATACCTGTGATCAAGTGGAAAATTTGCAATCAGCCAGGGGATCAAAGACATTATTTTAAAAAAAATAGATAATTTTGATTATGTAAAATTAAAATGTATTGCATTAACAAAATTATTGCAACTAAAATAACAAGATTGTAGGGAATTGTAGGGAATATTTATTGTGGGGAAATCCATGCCTACAACATGTATGGTAAAAGTCTGATGATTAAAACCTTTAGGAAATTGACATAAATGTACAACTAATAGTATATAAACAAACACCAAAAAAGAAATGCACATTATTAACTACCATATGAATATGATACAGATTTTTAATATATAAATTAAAACAAACTTGAAGAGGTACTACATCTACATCAAATTGGCAAAGATTGAAAACAAATGGAAATAGTACATGTTTGTTGTTACTTGTCCTTTGTTCTTGAAGAACACCATGACATTAGGGAGGTGATTCCATGGCATACAAGTGAATTGGACATAATTGAGGAATGACTGTGCAAAGCCACCAGCTTCACTTTTTCCACTGGAACCATCTTGGTCCAGTGGCAAATATAGATCAGAAGGATGGGAAATGGCCCCAGTGCAGTGGAAGACTTTGGCCTTTTTAAGCTAAGTCTTTCTTAGATCTCAGTTCATCTGAGACAATGCCCATTCAACAGATCAAGGCTAGATAAGAAATGAGGCAAAGAGTGGTCTCTGCCTAGTCAAAAAAAAAAAAATCAATCTGGGAGGGGAAGACCCTCAGGGTTTCTGGCCAAAACAGAAAAAAATTTCTATACACTCACTTTGAGTCATCAGAGCCCAAACAGTGACCAAGTGAGGTTTGGGCTAGGACCTATTGTTGGCCAATCAATGAGGGCCAGAGTGCTTTGCATTTAAAGTATGGTTCTTAAAAATAGAAATCTAGCCTATATATCTTGTGAGGTTTCAGCACTCAAAATTTATATCCCTTGTGGCAAAGCACCAGGAGGCAGGGTTATGATTCCCTGCAGGGACAGAGGGAGAGAAGAGAGGGAGGGAAGGGAGGAAGGAAGGGAAGAAAGGAGCTATGTTGCCCAACTGGAACTGGCCAGTTTGAGTCCCCTGTGAGGCAACTACTAATACTAACAGATTTTTTTTATTGTTGTTTGTCCTTTCTTCTTGAAGAGGACCATGATTTTGGGAAGGTGATGTTGTGTCTTGTAAGTGAGTTGGATTTAAGCGAGGCAGGGCAGTGCAAAGTCATCAGTCTTACTCTCTTTCTCCAGATCCATTTGGGTCCAGTAGCAAGATATATATTAGGAAACTGGAGATGGATTATGCTAAAGGGCCTATGGGAAGACATGCATGCTAATACAATATTGGTAGAGCTATGGATTAGTCCAATTTTTCTAGAAAATAATTTGGAACTATATGAGAAATGTGCTTAAACTGCTCACATTCTTTGACTCTATGATGCTACTCCTGGGATCAAGGGGATCAGTGATTCTTAAAATATAGTCCTTGTGTATATCAGAATATTCTGTACAGCATTTCTTATAATAGCAAGAAATAAACTAATTGTGTGACTATCTATCGGTGAATGACTGAACAAATTTTGTTTCGTGAATATAATTGTATATTATTATACCGTAAGGAATGATGAATATGAGTAATTTAGAGAAACATGACAAGACCTGTATGAGGCAGTGTGTAGAAAGCAGACACAGGAGACAAATAAACACAATGACTGTAATGATGAAAATTAAGACAATACCCAAAACAACAAAATTCAGATGAATTACAATGACCATTGTTGCCTCCAAACGACTATTATTATACACTTCTTCCTAACTTAAAAAATGATACGCTGTTAAGAGTAGACTTTAATATGTTGTTAGCCACAATCATTGGAAAAATGGCTTTGCCGTTGTGGATGTTTTAAGGAAAGGTACTGTTTATATGTGGAAGAGGATATCGATTGGGAAATCATTAGGTCAATACAGAAAGAACCAATAAAATATTTTTGAAAACACTCTATGCTGCTCCATCACCATCATCTGGCCTACCTGAGCCTTCATTTTTCTTGCTTTGGAAAGTATGATTACTGTATCTATCACCTGTTGTTAGCTAACATATGGATATTATTTTAAGGTTTAACAAATCTTTTCTCCTAATAACCCCCTAACTGGGTTATTAGGAGAAAAGATTTACCTGTAGTGGCAATTACACTGGCATACCAAGGATGGTTGCTAGCACAGGTTCTTAGATCTGCTTTACTTGGAAAGATAGCTATTTAAGGGGTTAATAATCTTTTTTAATTGCATTCACTAGTTCAGGGGAAAAGTCAGCACCCTGAAGTTCAGAGAAAATACAAGCAGAGAAATGAAGATCAACAGACAGGGCCCTGATTGCCTAAATCAACTATATACTTTACATATATCCCTGGATGGAGAAAGTCTTTACATTTGAGTAGGTGGGAACTCTGAACATATGGCCACTCAGAATCTTGACCAGGGAATCACAAGATCTTTCTAGAGAGAGAGACACAGGGAGAGAGGGAGAGACACACAAGGGGAGAGAGAGAGAGAAAGAGAAAGAGAGAGAGAGAGAGAGAGGGAAGGAGGGAGGGAGGAGGGAGGAGGGAAAGAGAGGGAAAGAGACAGAGAGAGACAGAGGCAGAGAAAGAAAGACACAGAGAGAGACAGAGACAGAGAGAGAGGAAGAAAGGAGGAAGGAAGTAAAGAGGGAGGGAAGTTTGAAAAAATGAGTGAGGGAGAAAAAGAAGGAAAGAAGGAAAGGGAGAGAGGAAGGGGAAAGAGAGACTGAGATGCTGCGTCTTTCTCAGAGCCAGAAGGCATCACAACCCTAACATCTCAGTGCATAATTTGAAATTAGCAAAATGTGTGGAAGCCCTCTTACAAGCAAGCCCCACCTAAGCAGGTTTCCCTTAATGGACTACCTGTGAGGCCTATTAATGGGCAGGTAAGAGCTTAAATACCATTAACGTTACAGTACCATTACTCCCTTAATACGGAGGAGGACCTTAAAGCTATGGGAAGTTAAATAATTTACCCATTGTCCACACAGCTAGTAAGGTTGATAGAGATTTAAATACAAGGTATCCGATTTCAAGTATAAAGCACTTTTCATTGCTCTCAGGTTTCCTTATTAGCCTATGCAGGCATTCACAATATAGATTTGCATATTAAAGAAAACTCCCACCTGTCCTTGGAGAGCCCCAATTGACTTCCAAAGCTAACTATATAAATACTTAGTGCTCCACATTCACTCCCCACCCCCCAATTCATACATTCATTCAACAAGGACTTAGAACACCTACAACGTGTCTGTCGAAGTGTTCAATGCTTACAGAAACAACGACAAATATAAAATAGTTCTTATCCTCAAGAAGCTTACATTCCATTTGAGAGAAAATAAAATGGATATTTCCCTATTGGAAGCTGTAAGGTTTGAAGTCTAAATTTACAATTACTTTTGAAGAAGGGATTATTTCACCACTGAAGACAGAAATTAAAATGGGTAACCAAAATATAATCCTCTGCCCAGGCTAGGAAAGGGGGGACCTGTGGCCTTCTAGGTCCTTGTGTGCAGCCTTTTGAATGAGTCCAAATTTTACAGAACAAATTCTTTCATTAAAAGTATTTGTTCTATGAAGTTTGGATTCAGTCAAAGAGCCATATCTGAGGATCTAGAGGGCCACATGTGACCTTGAGGCTGCACCCCGCCCCACCTTGGGTGGAGGTGGGTAGCTATGTGATATGGTACAATAAACTGAGTCAAGCTCCACGGAGTGTATCAGTATAACGCCTCTCCTCTAACTTCCTGTCTGACCTCCTTGCCATGTAGAGCTTCACTTGGAGCTCATGGCTTCTAGAAGGGGAGATTCTCCTCGAAACGTTACTGATCTGCTGCTCCAGACACTTACAAACAGTGACAGCATGGAGGGTTTGTCTTAATATCAGTCTGTCTCTGCTTATTCATGCCGCAGTGGTGGCTTGTTTTCTCGACAAAGGAGACTGAATTCCATCTAGGATCATTGCTACCTGTCTCCCAAATCAGAAGAAAGTCCTCACTGCACACTCAGAAAGAAAACAAATTTTCAGTGCAGTGGGCCAGGTCCCTTTGTAGTGCACTTCACAATATTGTCTCATTTGATCCCAACAATAACTTTGGGGGCAATTATTATTACCATTTTTAAAGTTGAGTAAGGTGAGTCACAGAGAAGTCAAATGACTTACCTAGTCACAGAGTTAAGAAGTGTCTGAGGCAGAATTTGAACTCAGGTCTTCCTGACTCCTAGTGTAGCTTTCTAAATACTACTGCATCTCCTAGCTATCTCAGCTCAAGTTCTTTATGCAGCTCAATAGATGCCAGTCTGCATATTCATACTAATAAAGAGACACCTGCCACCCACATTAAGAAAATAAAGAACAGCTGTAATTTACAGGAAGGTGGTGCCTAAAAATCTAGCTAAATGCATTTTACAAATGAGGGAAAGGGTTCTCAGAGAAGTGAAGTGATCAGACCTGGACCAGACTTCTAAAATTTGAAAGAGGTACTATCCCTGCCCCTCCTCCAACTGGAGGTCTCACAAACTTCCCAAATGATTCATATCCATCATGAAACTAATCAATTTTTTCTTTTCCTTTCCAACCCACCCCTGCTCTAAATTTCCTTATGGAGGAGTAAAGGATCTACAGAAGTAATTGATTAAAGGCATCACTACCTTCCCAGTTCCTTAGTTACTTATGTAGCATCCTTTAGGGTATTGCATTCATTCCACTTATACATCCTACTGCCAGATCTTGTTTCTACCTTCACAACATCATATATATTTTATATAGGTATGTGTATGTGTTTATGTTTATATGTATATGAATATATATAGAGAGAGATACTATATATGCATGCATGAGTTATATATTATATAGAGACCACTGCAGAATGAATCAGCAGGCAGATACACATGTATGTTTGTGTGTATGTATATGTATATATATATGTACACAGTGTTGCATATATGTGTGTACATAGTGTGTATATATGTGTGTATAGTATGTATATGTGTGTATATAATTTGAGTGAGAGAGAGAGAATGTATGCATCTTTTCTCTCTAACATTCTTCTTCTCTCTCCTTATACTCTAGTTCATCAACTCTTGTGTGGATCAATGCAATAGACTCCTAATTGGTCTCCTGGCTTCTAAGCTCTCTGTATTCCAATCTAGCCTCTACTCAGCTTCTAAAGTGACTTTGATAAAGCCTAGGTATAACCATATCACATCTCTACTGAATAATAATCATGAATTGGGGCAAGTCATTTCTCCTGTCTGAGATCACTCAGTTTGAACTCGAGCTCTAACGACTGTGTGAAGGGGAGGTCCTCTTTGGTTCTCATTTTCCTCATCTGTAAATTAAGGGGATTAGACAAGATCACCTTTGAGACTCTTTCCAGTTCTAAATCTAAGATGTTCAGATTAGACGACCTTTAATGTCTCTCTCAACTAAAATTCTGATCCTAAGTCACCAGGAAATGAAATGGTGCCTGCAACCCCACCAAGTAGGTGAGTCATGAGTCACCTCTAACTCCACCAACATCTGGATCCTTCCATTCTGTTCAGTATCTGAGGCTAAGTCAAAGTGCCCTCAGCTTGAAATCCTTTTAGAGTAAGATCTGATTATTCATCAAGCCTAGCTCAGTGGAAGTAATAACACTATGTGGAGTTCTAACTGATCATGCCCACACAGTACCCATTCTCCTGTATAACGTATACTTGTTAAATTATCTTCACAAACCTTTGTGACCAGAGTTAATCACCCTGTCTATTTCTCCTTCCCTATTCCTTCCTTACTAATTCACTTAGATTTTAATTGGAGCCTCTGCTCTCAAAAATATTAATGATTAGATATAACATGTGCCTTACATATAGCACACAGGACTGGAAACGTGGAGCTTCCTCATAAAATTAATGAAATTTAGATAAGACATTATGCTAATTTATATGATCAATGACTCAAAAGTGTCCTGCTTTGCAATGTGAATCAACCATCTTAAATGCCTAGTTTAGAAAAAGAATTGAAATGCTAAACGTGTTAATAATGCTTGTGTAATGAATATGTTCATATTCTCCCCTTCTGAAAATTAACTAAATAGATAAAAGGATTACTTTTTCAGCTCTGAACAGTCTATGCCATATGTTGTATATGAGGGTGGGGCTAGAAGAGGGAGAAGAGAAGAGTGGGGAAGACAGGATTGCCAAAAGAGTTCTGAGAGACACAGAAATCTTAAGTTTGCCTTCCTGATGTTTACTCCAATTAGGTGTGATACTGAGCCCCCAGCCTTACAAGGCAGATGCCCTTAGGCTGTATATGATATTAATGTGTTGTCTGGGTTTCTGTTCTGCTCCATGAAGCTGTCCATTTGTGCCTGTCTCAAATGACAAACCTGTTGTCAATATGCAGTGCATGTATGGTGCTGATCCTCTATTCTTTGCAGGCTCCCTGTCTTCCTGTGTGGGGAATCGTTTGTTTACTCACTCCATCTGCACTCACCTTGGCAAGTCAGGGTGGTTCCTCAAACTGACAGGCACACTGCTACAACTCACTCTCAGGGTCTTAAGGGTAACCCTGATGCAGACGAAATGCTTATCTATACACATGAGCACAGGTATTGAACCCCCACCAGTGTGCTTCTGATTTACATAAATCAATCACGGAGACATTATTACCTATTTCACATGAAATATTTAGTGAATGAGAAGGCAAACACAAGAATGATCACTGCTATCATTGTTGTTCAAATGTTTCAGTCCTTCATGACCCCATTTGGAGTTTTATTGGCAAAGATACTGGAGCGATTTGTCATTTCCTTCTCCAAAGAATAATCATAACATTTACTAAATAGAAAGGAAAAAAAAGGATAATCAAAGCATAATAGCTTACCTATAAACTTGGGCCACTTGCATAGATATGTCTTTGGAGGGAAGAGAGAACAAACTTATAGAAACCTAGAAGTTAAGTATATGAGCAGTGAACCAATGTACCAAAAGCAATTCATAATATTGGATCATAGGCTCAGTTTCCTTTGTGAACAGTTCTGTATCACATGTCATTGCAAGATCAGCATCTTGTTCTACTGTGATTCTTGGCTATCTTGCTGGACAAAGCTACTTTTCTGCTACTCAATGAATCAGTGTCAAGCTCTTTTAGCTAATGGAGGATGCGGATCAATGATAATACATTCAGAGCTGATAGAGAAATGATTTGCACATAGGATGTAAGAAGAATAGACAGAACTTGAATCAAGGTCACCAGATGCCAAATAGAGTGACTTTAGCAATATACAGAGTACAAATTGCCTGCATGTTCTAAAATGTTCTTACAAACAATATAGATTTAGAACCAGGAGGGACTCTGGAGGCCATTTTGTTTAAATTGTTCTTTTTATAGATGAGGGACTTTCCCAGGTTCACATGATGAATGACCACCTGAGATAGGATTTAAACTCAGGTCTCCCAGGGGTCAAGCCCAGCATTCTGCTCAGCTCACCACCTGACTCACCACCTCATCACATAACTTCTCTTCTTTCCTCTCACCTTAATGAAGTTCTTTAGTGAAGAGTATAAAACACAATAATCAAACAAACTCATGTATAAATTCCTGATAAATTGGGAGCTTCAGGGGGTCACGGACAATTTGGTCAGCTATCATTGCTCTCTACTTTTCACTCTCTCAAACTTAAAAAGTACCTACAAATCCTAAAATTTGGGGGGGGAAATTCATATTTTTAATCCTCAATATCTTAAGAGGCAGCATCTCACATAACAACACAAAGCAGTTCACTTTCCTCAGTCCCTTAAAGGGGTACTTAGCTTTTTTTTCCCCCTACCTAAACCTCATCCTATACTTTGCCTCCGGAAACTAAGCCATTTTCTACTGCTACTTAATCACAGGATGACATTTTAGCCTGTTATAGAATAATTTTAAGGGCATATTTATAACATATGTATATTTGGACATTGTGAACACCAGGATTGGGCAGTTATGTACAACTGCCCCACTTATCCTGTAGATGCCTTTTCCTGCTGGTTGATGTCATTCAGTGTTCTGGAAGTATGTATGTATGTATGTGTATGCATGTATGCACATGTATGTATGTGTATATATGCACACATACTTGTACATATACATGCATTTGTTTATATGTATGTATCCATATATGTATGGATGTTTATATATGTATGTTTATATGGCTATATCTATATACAGATATATCTATCTATGTACCTATCTATGTATCTATCTCTGAATCCTTCCAGAAAACACATACACACACACACACGTATGTATATATAAGTGTAGGTATATGCACATGCATATATATGTGCATATGCATTATGTACATATGCACATGCACTTATACACATGTATAGTATACATCATGTTTATGCATGTGTGCATATATATGCATATAGATACACATGTATGTACATGCATATGTGAACTGTGTGTATGCATATATATATTGTGTGGGTACATGTAGGTATATACATATACATGTATATGCACAATAAATAAATAAACATGCATGTATGCATATATTCAGTATGTGTATAGTATTCTATGTGTCTATATATAATGTGTGTATTTATATATTTTTTCATAGTGCTAAACATTTTTGCCTTACTATATCAAAGTTACTAGTTCACTGATATGTCCCAAGATACTGAGTATGATATTCAAGACTTT
>JAQQSU010008778.1:0-12859 GCA_028627135.1 Pseudochirops cupreus
GAAAAACCTCCTAATCTCAGTGCCATTTGCACACTATTGAACTGAAATAAAACTGATCCTGAAAGTTGCCTCAGTATGCTTTCATTCAACAGTTACTGTATTACAGATTATACCAAGAGCTTTTAGATAAGGAAGAGATATTGTCAAGAATGGAAAGAGTGCTGCCTTTGGAGTCCAAAGACCTGTGTTTATGCCCCTTTCCTTTCCAAATGTGTGACCAATCACTAACTCTCACTGAATATCAGTTTCCTCACTGTGCTGTCACACCTTCAGAAAAAGTATTGCAAGTTTGAAGCACTCTGAGAGCAGATGACTATTCAAAACCTTTCCTCTCAAGCCCCAATTAAGGTGTTTACTCTTTAAAAACTAGCCAGAGCATACCATGGTTCAAAATAAAGGACATTTAATCAAATATTATAAAAATATAATTACAAGGAGATCCTTTCATTCACATGTTGGCCATATTGTCCCAGAGATGACTATATCTACCAGTGGATATGAATGAGGTTTCATATCACTGGGGAATATGTATGGAAGCCGTTCACTATGAGCTCCCTCTTCTCGCCTTCATTTAAAAACCATTTAAGACCATTCCCAGTTCTTTCCTTCTTTACTCCAATCTCTGATGAATAATGACCTCCTTCCTTGCCTAGTTCAACTCAGTAGAAAACAAAATACTTTTTCATTTTATTTTCTTCAATTAACAAGTATTTATTTTTGCTCCTGCCCATCTCACCCTTCACCTTCAGAAAAAAGAAAGACAAACCAAAACCTCATAAAAAATATGCAAAATAAATCCCCATGTTGGCCATGTCCAAAAATGCATCTTACATTGTGCATCTTTAGTTCTTTACCACTCTATCAAGAGGCTATATAGCATGCTTCTCCATTAGTCCTCTTGAATGATGGTTGGTCATTGCATTGATCAGAGTCCTTAAGCAGGTGATTCAATGCTCATCGATGGTTAATTATCTTTTGTGTGTTGTATCTCCCCACATCCCTTTAAATGTAGGCATTTTGAAAGGACAGACTTTGTTTTTGTGTTTGTATGTCCAGAACCTAGCACATTTTTTTTCTGAAATATAATAGATGCCTAAATGTTTGTTGAGATGAATAAATGGAATTGACCTTAGTCGAAACAAGGTAGAATAGGGTTTTAGGTAGGTGAAGAGCATGAACAGGGTAGAACGATATATTTAGTAAATAATTTACATTTTACTTTTTTTTGTTTTTTTGTTTTTTGGAGGCAATCAGGGTTAAGTGATTTGTCCTGGGTTGCACAGCTAGTAAATGTGTAAGGATGTATTTGAACTCAGATCCTCTTGACTCCAGGACCCATGTTTTGTCTACTGTGCCACTTAGCTGCCCCTACATTGTAGATTCTTGAGGAAGTGAGTGTTTTAAAATGAATGACTGTAAATAGGGAGAACAATGATTAACCCAGACGCGGAATGACGAAGTCTTATACTGGTATGCTAGATTGTGAAAGTTCAGTAGGATAGTACAATTCAAGAGACAATATAGAGGAAAGATAAGCCCGACTTACTGATATGTGGGCAAAGGAGAAGAAGCATTCTCTTTGATCTTAACACTTCATCATTATATAATATGTTAGTGTTTCTCAAACTCATTGCTCAGGGAACCCTTTTGAGTTTTAAAATATTTTGATGGAACCTTTAAGTGTAGGTACATGGCCACCAGGTGGAAGAATTAATCTTGTTTTGTGTGGCTCCAGAGGGCCTCCCTAGAAGTGAAGTTAGAAGTTTATGAGATGCTAAGTTAGTATTGATATAAGAGAAAGACACTCTATGGTGAAATGGGCTGTCTTGGAAAGCAGTGAAATTTGGGTAATCATTTGTTGGTAATGTTTACAATAGAACTCTTATTCTAGGTAGAAGTTGGAATAGATTAACTCCTGGGTTCCCTCCAATTCAAGGTTTCTTTTTATAAAAGAAAAAAAGGCATGTGTATAACCTCAAGATACAGGATGAAGGTCTGGGAGAGCATGGGCAATTTGGAACAAAATAGAGGGTGTTAAGCTTATCTTCAATCCTTTGAAATTGTCAAATGAAATACACATTTTTCATAGATTCATAATTTCATATAGAACATTTCAAATATAAAAAAGTTGCTTTTGGATGTATTGCCTTATTTGATCCCCATTATTAACCCTATAAAGTAGGTAATGTGAGTATGGATTATTGTCTGCATTTGCAAATGAAAAAAACTTCTATTCCTAGTGATTGAATGATTGGTTGAAGATCATAACAATAGTAGGTGGGCAGAGTTAGACATAAGCCTAAGTTTTCTGAGGCTAAGTGCAATCTTTTTCCACTGTGCCAGAAGGAATAAAATTGGTAAAGTACATGTACGAATAGATCCTCTCCCACGTGAAGCTGTCCCCTTCTGTATGCTGCCTGTCTAGCCCCAACTCCCTCTCACAAATTGGATTCATAGTTAATGTTAAAATTATAACCGCCTATAAAGAAAGAAAAGTGAGAGCTGGGCAGAATTGGAAAGTCCTCATAGCTTTCCTTCCTCCAGGTCATTGGTTATCACAGAATGACTATTCCTTGCCAAAGAAAAAAGAAAAAAAAAAGAGATAATGGACATAAGTGTCCCAGCTCCTCTTTAGATTGTGATTTTATTAACCCTCTTTCCCATTGCTGAGAATATCATCCTTCTCAAAACAGCCAGAGGTGTGAAAGGCAGCAGAAATGACTTTTTTTTTTCCCTTCTGGAGCTTCAACAGGAAAGCTATTACTTTGAAACACTGGTGAATATAGAAGAGCATATTATAATAGGATTACCTTATATTAAATAGAGGGTAGAAACACAGAAGCTCAGAAAGAGAACTCTAGTGAATAAATAAAGTGGGGAGTTAGCATGCTGATAAAATATTTCACTATTATTCTGAACCAACAATTTTAAAGAAGCAAAAATAGAAGTTACCTTCCTCAAAGAGGTAAGTTTTCTTCATTAACCTTCTCATTGCTTCTCAGCTCTGCAGGAGTTTCAAATGACATGCCTCATAATTTAAGGGCTCCTTCCAAGTGTGCCTTCATATTTGAAATGTCTAGATTTACTTCTTGGAGACTGGTGCCTTTGGAGGGCAAAGCTGTTGAGTGAGTTATATAAATGTTCAAATATACTGGCATAGGGCCTTCATACACTCCATATTTTATATAACACACATCATGTACAGAAAAAGATATTCATCTATATACCATACTCAGAATTTTCCTGGAAGCTTAATCATTTGCCCTTGAGTATCCTGAAATTCTTGTTCATTGTCCCTTTCAAATCTGTTTCTCTCAAAATATGCTTTGCCCTTTCCCTTTGTACAGAACTGTATTTTTTCACAATGTTTATCCAATCTACTTTCTCTTTTCCTCCTCGATTCCCCTCAGGTTTTTGGTAACCTGCAGTGCAACAGTGACAAAGCAACATTCTATGTGGGTCCATAAACCTTCGTAACATTGATACCGTCATGACTGAAGTCATAATACATGAGAAATACCATTTGTATTAGCATCCTCTATAGCCCTACTCTTCTCTCTACTCACATGACTACTACCCTTTTTGGCTTATTCAATTACCTTTTCCTTGGACTATTGTAATAGTTTTCTGATTTGTCTCTCTGCTTCTGATTTTTTCCCTCTCTGATCAGTCCTTGCATAGCTACAAGACAGTCATAGCTACAAGACAATCTTCTTAAGGTACAAGAATTAACTCCTTAAACCCCTTTAGTAGATCATATGATAGTCCTTAGCTTGGAACTGAAAGCCCTTCACCTGGCTCCACCTGTGTTTCTAGCCTTATTTCATGCTGTTCACCTTTAAGACCTTTTTATCTAACCAAAGTATATACTAGCCGCCTCCTTTGATTTCTCCATTCTTGGATCTCTTTGTGCTTTACTTTTTTACATTAAAGTTGTATACATTTGTAATGGTAATGGAGATTTGAAGATCTTCCCTGCCCCTTTTATTGGCAATCAAACAGGTAATTAGCACCTTGCTTCAAGTTCATGATTGTTATCAAGTATTAAGATCCAGAACTTGTGAATCCCACAGTGGGATGAAGTTGCTGATGTAACTTCAGAAAGGGACAGAACAGGGAGGAGCTAATAGCACATATAAGGAAAAACACAAGCTAGAGAGCCAGAATTGTGGAGAAAGAGAGAGAACTGCTAGGATCCTGAGAACTTCTGAGAACTGCTACGAATTGAGAACAGAATGGAGAACAGAACTTGTGGTGGCAGAATGGAGAAATGAGAACTGAGAACAATTGAGAAGAGAATTGAGAAGAACTGAGAAATGAGAAGAAAGGAGAACTGGAAGGAACCATGACTGTGGTGCTGGTACTCTGTCTGTCTGTTTTGATGTTACTTTGTCAGATTTGTATGTAGATAGAAGACATTGCTGGTTTTATAGAAGCCCTGGGACCTTACTGCTGGTTCAGAAGCCCTAGAAGAGGATTTTCTTGTTATATGTTTACAGAAATCCTGGAGGAGGGTCTTACTGATGTTTTCAGAGGTCCTGGGATTATTCTGATGATCTGTGTTGATTTCTCAGACCTTGTTGTTGGGTCTGTGTTGATTTCACAGGCAGAAAGTGAATTGATGAGGATGCTGGCAATGTGTATGGATGTTATTGTGGCTTTGTTAAGCTTTGTCTTCCCAGGAATGGAACTGTGAAGGGCTTGAGGTGGACTAGACATTGTGAGCTTCAATATGGAACAGGAACTGCACAAGTACCTAGGCAAGGAACTGAGAGCTGTATGCCTTTGAACTCAGGTGACAGCTGTGTAGATTCGGGCAGGAGCTGGGACCATAGAAGAGGAACAATGGAAGCTGAGAGCTTGACTTGTATCAAGATGAAAAGACCTCTCCTTGGGTATTTAATGCAAACTGAGAACATCATGATTGACTGGGCCTAGAGGTGGAGAGCTTTGACCTTTACATTTAGATGATTAAGGACTTCTCCTATTAAGAAGTAAGACTTTTTGATTGAAGAGATTTAAGACAATGTGACCTAGGGATAGAGAACTTTAACCTTTGTACTTTGTGTCCATTAAGGAAGCAAGCCTCCTTAAGGATGATTGAATTAAGGACTTACTAAATGATTGAGTTACTAAATGATTGTACTTTGTTTAAAACTATGTAGCCACTTTGGTGAAAACTATGTGGCCATTTTACTGATAAGTTGTTATGTCATAGCATTGTGAATGCTGTACTTTGATTTTTGTGAATGTTTTGTCTTAGTTTGTTACTGAATGAATAGAGAGTTCACTATACTGTGTAATCAGAACCTTGAAGTTGTTCACAGGAGCAGTCCTCTGGAAAGCTACTTGTGCTTAGCCTTATATCATTCAGTGGAACATGGGCTCTGAGAGGATAGATACTGCTTTGGTTTTCTTTGTATCACCAGTACTGATCAGAGTACCTTACATGCAGTAAGTCTTCTATATAATATTTACCAAATTGAATTAGAATAAATCCTATTTTAGAATGTCTCTTTGACCTTATTGCCAAATATCTCTTCTAGTTCATTACTTATTATAATAAAAATGTCTTTTCTAGGATGTGAACTTAGATTATCAGCTAAGTTTTCATTTTTTGAGGGGCCATATATATGTAGAATTAAAATCTGCATTTTGACCTTTAAGTTGATAAACTCATGTACATATATGAGTATATGTGAGTATCATATCTGAGTCATGGTATCTGATGTGGACCCCATCACATGTAGACTCTGGTGCTTTTTGGCCCTGTATCTGCTTGTGTTCCAGTCAGTGTAAAGTGTATCCTTCTGTAGTGTCTTTCTCCATGACATGATTCTAACATGTGGGATGGTGATAATGGTCCCTGATTTGTAACAGTTACTGATTTCTCAGGTGTAAGTGCTCATACTACAGATTTAACAGTTGAGTCTCAAGAGCCAGTATGAACTGACTCCAGCATATTCTTGCAATTAATTATGATGCCCATGTGCTTATAGAAGAATCTCCCCATCTATGTAATCAATCATGAATTCTCAACATATCTACAACTGTCTACTAACATTTTTAAAGAATTCAACATGCCCCAAATTGAATTTATGTATCCCAATTTATTCCTATCTCACCTTCCTTATTTCTATTGATGGAGCCATAAGGCTCTGAATCTACTAAGTCTGAAAATTCGAAATTTCTTTGACTCTTCTTCATAGAATCAAAGTTCTTTTATTTCTGCATTCATACTCACTTTCTTTCTATTCCCACTGCTTCCACCTGGTCTAAATATTTAGATTATAGATCACAGGATTTAGAGTTGAAAGGAACCATGGAAATCATCTAGCTTTACCCATTTATTTGACAAATTATGAAGCTTATCACTCTTGGTAGGATTATAACCTACCAGCTGGCTTCCCTGTCTTCATTATTTCCACACCCTCGTCACCCCCATACAGTCTATACTACACATCTGCCTTCAGCCCCCTTCTTTATATCTTTCTATAATCTCTCCTTGGGTGATTTAATTCAAACCAACTGCTTCAGTTATCACCTCTGTGCAGATGTCTCCTAATTTTATATCTATCCTCCCAACTTTTCTCTGAGGCTCTTGTCCTGGATTTCCAACTTCTGGACAGCTCTACTGGGAGATCATGCTGGCACTACAAATACAACATATCAGAAAGCAAGCTAATTAATCAACTTGTCCAACAAAGGTCCTCCTTCTGATAACTCTTTTTTTTCAAAAAGGCTTTTTTCATGTATTAGTCATTTCTGGATAAACCATAGAGGCACACACAGTGGTTATACTATACAAATCCTCTTTTAAAACAAAACAAAACAAAACAAAACAAAATGACAGTAACTCAAAACCAGATAAGACTTCTTTATTTTTGCTAATGGCAATATTACTCTCTTAGCTTCCCCAGTTTAAAATATTAGGATCATCTCTCACCTCTCTCCCTAGCTCATCTCCAATATCCAATCCCTTGCTAAGTCTTGTTCATTCTTTGTATACTACTTTTCTTAATTCACCTTCCTTCTTACTATTTCCATTGCCATTGCCCTGGTTCAGGTTCTTATTTTGTCTTGCCAAAACTATTAAAATATAATCTCTTAATTGACTGCTTATCACCAATATTTTTCCTTTTCTCATCTAACCTACATCCTACACCAGATTAAGCTTCCTTAGGCAAAGTTATATTCATAACATCATTAGTCATGCCTGCCTAACTGATATAGCTAGGTACCCTGAGGGAGAGATGGAAAGCAGTAGATGGAAAACAAATCAAACCACTGCTACCATGCAGATCACCATCTCATCCCATAGCCTGATGGAGAGAGACCATTACCCTGGAGCCAGGAGCCCAGGAGATAACAGTTACTTCCAGACCATCAGTCCTGCTTCCAGCCCGTCATTGAATGGAACAAACCCTGTGGAGAAGGGACCCATCTTGCTCATAAACATTTTTGCTGACCAACTGCCACTAATGGGCAAATAACCCAAGAATCTCTAGGGCAGTGGTTCTCAACCTGTGGGTCACAACCCCTTTGGGGATCAAATGACCCTTTCACAAGGGTCACCTAAGACCATTGGAAAACACATATTTCAATGGTCTTAGGAACCTCCTCTATCTGTCTCCATGTGGGTCTGCCCACATGCAGATATGCCCACATACAAGTATTAAAGAGTCGTGGCATTATGAAGGTTGAGAACCACTGCTCTAGGGTATCAGAAACACTCTCCCTCAACCCAGATTGCTGATCCTATTACTATCCTCACCCCCCACCTCCCATAGCCATCATCCTGGGAAACAATTCCTGTGGAGATGGGACTTTTCCACTGCTTCTTTGGGTGCTGCAGGTTGTCTTCTATGCAACCATAGCTCCTGAACACTCAGAAAAGAAATTTCTTGCCACTTGAGTCTTTGGTACTGTCAACTAGTTTGCCATCAAAAGCAGATTTGATTTTATCAGTGGACATGATATTAAAAACATGCCATGAGTGTCTGCTTTGCTGCTACTACATAAGAACCATGAGACCTTTCCATGTGACTTAAAGCCAAAATTTTCTCACTCTTGTTGTTAGAATGTTAACTTCTTAAGAGCAAGAACTGTTTCTGGTTTTCTCTTTGTATCCTCAGCATTTAATGCAGAGCTTTGCACCTTGTTTTTGTTGTTCAATCATTTTTCAGTTTCTTCATCAGCCCATTTGTGGTTTCTTGGCAAAGATACTAGAACGATTTGCCATTTCCTTCCCCAGTTCATTTTATAGATGAGGAAATTGAGGCAGACAAGGTTAAGTGACTTACTCAAGGTCACACAACTTGGATTACATGAGCAAGCAATTCAAGTACCTCTAGGGTGTCAGCAACACTCTCCATCCACCCAGACTGCTGATCTTGCTTCCATCCCATCTCTGTAGTCTTCATCCTGGAAAACAGGATGGATAGAGTGCCAGACCTGGAATCAGGAAGACTCATCTTCCTGAGTTCAAAAGGGCCTTAGATATTTAATCTTTCCACCTCTATATCCTAATATAACCCATCATATATTGTATATTCTGGCCAATAACAATAATTATGTCATATATTTATATAGCTTTATAGATTTTTCAAACAATGTCCATACCCATATCCCCTCTTTTGAAACTATTCATTGTTGGTCTTTTTATTAGATACCCCATTTATTCCCTAGGTTACTCTTAAAGATCTTATTCTTAGTTTTGGAGCTTTTTACAAGTTGCTACTGAAATTCTTTATTTACCATGTCTCATTGCAGATTTGTACCTGAATGGCCATAATTTCTGGTATCTCTACTCTGCTTTCCTGGGCTGCCTTATTCCTCCTCTCCCCCCCCCCCCCCCAGCTATTCTACTGTTGACTTCATTTCAGTTCATCTCATCAACTCATATCTCGTATCAATTCAAAGATATTTCTGGTTTTCTGGCATTTTCTCTCTATGTATTTTCTTAAGCCTCTAATAAGGTGTTTTTAAAGTGTCTTCAAGTTTCCTGTGAACCTCAACACTGCTTTTCTTTCTTTTTGGGGGGGGGATGGGTAACTAAAGCTCATATTTTGTCTTAATTGCTTCTTCAGAAATTGAATAAATGTGTTGTAGTTTTCATTAGTTTTTCTCTTTCCCATTAGAATGTTTAATTGTGTTTGAGTACTTTTATTTTATCTTGACCTAGTTTTTTCAATGACTCAAGAACAAATCCAATGTATTTCCCTCCTAAGGGAATTCTAGAGCTAACTGATCTAGGAAGCCTGGTACTCTATATATGCATATTATAACTGTTGAGACATTATGCCTATCTATGTTTACATAAAGCATATATATAAAGTTTCCCACTATTATTAACTGGATAAATTGCATATAGTTTCCTTTGTTCCAGTTAGTATTTTGTATATTTGATCAGTCTTATTTTTGTAAGTAGGTGATCTGTGTAAAATTCCTATAATTTGATAAGACTTTTATTATTTAAACATTCTTGATCAAGATTATAGCATCATTTTGAAGACTAAATGACCCAACAATCTTTGAAAATTATAAATTACTATATAATATCTATAAGTAAATAAGTATTCTGCCCACAGTTAATAATTGCTGAAAATATTTGTTAAATGACTACCTGTGCTGAGTAACAGAGAGCAGCCACAGGAAAAATTAAATAAAAATCATAAAATCCATTAAAAAACATCCTTCAGGCAAAATTATGCAAGAAGCAAAAGTTGTAAATGCATGAAACTACTTGAAAAATAGTCCCCAAAAGAGAAGTCAACAGATATTTACCCAGAGTTGTTGTTGCTGTTGTTGTTTTTAATAGATATAAGAATGATGGTTAGTAGTTTTTCTTGATGTATTGAATACTGCAATTTCATCAAATTGTCATGGTAAATTATAAAGAAAAATTATCAGATAAACTAATACTTCTCAATGTGACCTCTCAGGCATAGCTTAAGAAATCAGCTTGCCTTACCTAAAATTCTTATCTCTAAAACTTTACAAAGAGGCTGTTCTTGTAATATTTCTGTCTGGAGTATTTATCTCATTGCCAGTCATGCTCATTGCTACCTCCTTCAAAATCCAACTCAGAATTCACTCTCTCAGATTAATTACTTGCTCTGTCTTCTTTCTATTTATTCAAGGTGAAGCAAACATTATTATATGGCTGCAATCCTTTACCAATAGAAAGAAAATCAAAACACAAAACAAACAGTTCTTTAAACCATGAGCATTACATTAAGCAAGTCATTGGCTTTTGTGTCACTTTATATCTTCATGTGGCAATAATAATTTGTAATTATTCGTATGAATTTTATTTATTTTATTCTTTGCACTTGTGATGATTTTTTATAGTTTTCAATGTTTTCACATGATCTCATTTTATCTTCACCATATAAGGGAGGTATTTCAGGTAGAATCATCCTCATGTTACCAATAAAGGAACTCAAAGAGATTAAAAGTTCTTCAGTAACCCAGTGGTAAAGCCAAGACTGTACTCCAGGTCTCCTACCTTTTAGATGACTGTGCTATTGAGTATAATATAGCATCTCCCAGATAGACTAATCTCTTCCAAGGATAGGCTCATCTATAACCTAGTAAGGATTATGGAGTTGTTATATAGTGGGCATTCCATAAATGTTTCTGACTCACTATCTAATAATTTGTGAGCACTTTACATTGTCACATGTCAGTATATTTTTCAATGTTCAGCTTACATTGAGTGGCTCAATAGAAGGCTTAAGAAAGTTTAATTTAAAAGAATACTAAAAATATATTGCATTTATGAAAGAAAACTTTTCTGTTTTCTCAGTTCCATGTAGGAAATACTGCCAGATTCCTGCAGAAATAGGATCAGTATGGGAGAAAGGGCATTATTATTTAAAATCTGTAGCTTATTGTCCTTAAACCTTTCATTTTGTATAAATAGGTAATAGAGGTTTTTCTAGATTCTCCCCCATTCTCTGTCTTCCAGTCCAAACAGATTGTTTTTTAGACATATTCTGTTCATAGAAATCAATGTTTCCATACCACCTTTATAATTACCATTTGAGGAATGACCAATAGCACAGACATAAACAAAGCCTTTCCTGACCTACAAGTACATTTTTCTTTTTACTATTAAGAAAGAAGATTGACCTGAAGCCAAATGTTTCTTTACTGATGTTAGGACATAGTTTTAATAATATTTTTTCCAAGGAAAATACATGTCATCATAAAGAACCATCCCCTTCAAAAACCTTCCCTGGCCAAGTATCTTTGCAGTTTAGGGGGGAGAAAACTTTATTGTTTAGATCTTGAAAGTAATGTCACTTCTAAGTATTTTGGGCTTTGAACAAAAGAACTCCTTGAGAAATTCCCTTTCTCCATTGTGCCAGTCTGTAACTGACAAGGCTAAAGTTCACTTTTAAAAAAATCTTTTTGTATCTGACAAATGTAGTCAAAGAATGTTTTCTGTTTCATCTGTCAGTTATTGCTCAGTTAACTTGTTTGGGAATAACTGCATATACATTTATATTTATACTTTGAAGGCATATCATACTTCCACATGGTAAGGCACACTACGTATGTTTCAAATAGGTTTTAGTTTATTTAAATGTTCAGATAACTTAAATGTGAATTCAGGATAGTCCTTAAGCCTAAATATTTTAATCTGAACTGAATAGACTTTGGGGAAATGGCTGGCTTTAAACATAAGCTTAAAGAAAATGATGGGTTCATAATTATTTAATGTAAACTGAATAAGGTTGAAGTGCCCTGTGGGGTCCATTATTTCAAAGTGCTACAGTGATTACATGTTATATACCAAGCCTTTTCAGTAAAACACTATTCAGGTGGGATGTTAGCTGGCAGCACTATAAAGTAACTAAATGATTTCAGACTAAAGAATCTGTTAGTTTTGTAGGTTTAACATCCTTGACACTTAATAGGATTTGGGATCCCATTGTAGCAGCAGCTTTTATTGCACAACACTTTAATTGAATGCCTTAGAGTAAAATGAAATTAACAAAGACAGTATTAAATTATGGATGTTCCTTTTTTATCATTTGGCAAGGAATTCTGCAGGGTTTCTTTTTAATTGTTTTCTTTTAAATTGATTGATATAAAAATAAACACACTGTCTTTAGGAGTATGTATACTACCAAATATCTCAGCTTAAGCTGGTCCAAGAAATTCTGAATTGAATGAATATGGAACTTGAGTTTGCCAAGTTGTCTCTTTTAGGCGTCAGGAAGCAATTACATTAGAGCTGTAGTAGTTTAAAAATGGCCTGCACTAAATTCCCTTTCCTGAGTGGGTGAGTGCTAGGCAGAGCTGTCTTCTGAGTTGAGATTTCCAGAATTATAAATGATTCTAAGGAAGAAGAAAGGAGAAATATAATAACAATTGCCTTCTCTGTCTTTAAAATGATACTCTCTCAGTGATTTGAGTGTCCCAGAAACAAAATATCCTGCATGTTTAGTAATCTCTGCTCACAAATATGACTATAGCCAGCTAAATTTGATAGAGTACTGTGAAATGACAAGAGAAATAATGTGTTCTGCCTCTTACTTTAGCATGAGTTATTCATTCATGCAGTATAGACTGCAAATGGTGGAGCAGCTCAGTGTGGATTCCATTTCTTTAGTTTACAAAAGTAACGTCATAAGTTAATCAACTAGCATTATTAAATACTTGCTATATGTCAGACCATGTGCTAAGTTCTCAGGATACAAGAAAAGATCAAAAGAGCCCCTGCCCTCAAGGAGCTTACATTCTGAAGAGCAAAAGAGCAAAACAACACGTACATTTGTAGTTAAGAACAAGATACATGCAAAGTGAATACAATATATTTTCACAAATACAAAAATAATGTGAAGAC
>JAQQSU010008779.1:0-12859 GCA_028627135.1 Pseudochirops cupreus
ATGGCTGTTTTGGGGTGGTGGGCGGGGGAAAGATGGGGAGAAAATATGTAACTCAAAAAAAATTTAATAATAAAGAAATGAAACAAAAAAAATAAAAAAATAAAATATAATTCATCATTTCAAAAAATAATATTGTCGGTTATTTATACTAATTTCTGGTTAATCCTTTAGAATTTATTTCTTTCTTTTTTCAAAATATTCCAACTCGTGATTCCTTCTAAGCTTTAAAATGAAATTTGACATCTGCTTCTTTCATCTCACCTTTTTTTGATCAGTCTGAAAGCATTTTATCCATCTACTCCCTTTTAAATCAACCCTACCGCTGCTTCTCTTATCAAAAAAGCAGTTCTGATTCTGAATAAATTCTGTTCAAAAAAGCCATTTCTGTACTCTAAAAAAGTTTGGTTTGGGCCTTCATTGTAATATTTCCCAAATTAGTACACAGATACAATGTAACATCAAAACACTTATAGGATACTTAAGACATACAGATTTTTTTCAATATACTTGGAAAAATAAGTGGGTCAAAAATATCAAGAAGAAAAATAAAAGGAAAATTGCCTTGCCAGATTTTAAAATCAAAAGAACCAAAAGTGTATAATTTGTGCTTGAAAAACCCAAGATTATGATAATGACTCATATTTATATAATACTTCAGGGTTTACACAGCTCTTTCCCCACAAAAGTCCCGTGAAAAAGGACATGCAAGTATTACCATTACCATTCTGTTAAATGGCTCACCTAAGATCATCACCCACTCAAGAGCTGGACCTCAGTCCTCCTGAATTTTATCATACTACAATGCTTTCCCAAAGCATAACTAGAAACTATACAAAACTTTGGAGAAAAGAATCATATTTTAACAGAAGTTTTAAGGAAAACTTAGCAATATGGATGAAAAATGAATTTAGATCCATTTTTCTAGTCATTTATTTTTAAAAATCTAACTGATCAATGATCCAATAATTTTTGAACATTCAAAATCTGAGATGACTCTATCATTCCTTTTTTCTACCAAATGAAGAAAAAAAAATGTATCAAGCAAGTAAGACATCACTAGAAACAATATGGATTCTTCTATTTTTTTTAAATAGCATAATGTACCCAGGATAAAAATAAAAGGATTAGGTAGTAATATATTTAGGATACATGTACGTGATAAAAAAGCTGAATCTCTAAGAAACTTACATGAATTTGCAAAAAAAAAAAATATACCCATTCTCCTCTGGAGAAGTGCTCAAAATATATCAACATACTAATACTAGGCACATAATCCAAGGAGATCAAAGACACAGAGAAAAGTCCAAAATACACAATTTTATTTATAGAAGCACATTTTGTAGTAGCAAATAACTGGAAGCAAAATGGGTACCTATCAACTAGGGAAAGAAAAGCTGAACAAATTGCTCTATATGGATGTAACAGTATCATTGTGCTGTAAGAGACAATAAGAATCAGAAAAACTTGTTAAGACATATGAACAGACACAAAACCAAACAGACAGAACCAGGACAACTATTTATATGAGGAGCACAATAATGTCAAAGAAAAGAATACTGAAAAATATCAGACTGATCAGTGCAGTGACCAGTTGTAATTTCAAAGGGCTATTGAAGCATATCTCACACTTCTGAACAGAGCAGTATCTTCTAACACTGCTACCACCATGGTACAGGCTCTCATCACCTCCTGCCTACACTACATAATAGCTTATTGGTTGGTTTCCCTGCCAAAAGTCTAACTCCTCTATTCAATAAACTCCAAGGGTTCTCTATCACCTCCAAATATAAAATCCTCTATTTAGGGTTTTAAGTGCTTCATAACCTATCCTCCTCCTACCTCCCAGTCTTCTCACACCTTACTCCCATCCACATATTATGTGATCTACTAACACTGCTCTCCTTGCTGTTCTTCCTATAAGATGCTCCACCTCTTGGGGCAGCTAGGTGGTGCAGTGAATAGGGCACCGGCCCTGGAGTCGGGAGGACCCGAGTTCAAATTCGGCCTCAGACACTTGGCACACTTACCAGCCGTGTGACCTTGGGCAAGTCACTTAACCCCAACAGCTCCCCCCCAAAAAGCAAAAAAAAAAAAAAAAAGAAGCTCCACCTCTCACCTCTGCATTTTCACCTGTTGACCCCCATGCCTGGAATTCTTTCCTTCTTCATCTTAGCCTCCTTGGTTTTTTAGCTTCCCTCAAGTCCTAACTAAAATCCCACCTTCTACCAGAAGCCTTTCCTGATCCCCCTAAATGTTACTGTCTTCCCTCTGTTGATTATTTCTAATTTGCCATTCATATGATACATACATACACACCACAATGATATATTACTATAGGCTAGAGACAACTGGCATTAAAAAGTTAAAACTCTGGGGAGAAGGGGTTTAAAAAAAAAGTCAGCTCCCTGACAAGCCAGTTGTATCCCCAGTGGTTTGCACATAGTAAGGTCTTAATAAATACTTTATTGTTATTTATTCATTCATTCACCCTGAAATTCTGCTACCATGAATAGTTTCTTGCCTCCATCTAATTGCCTGGATTTTTGAACTCCCAAAGAAACTTAGCATTTACTGATTGCCCAGTCTCCTGATTTTAGGAGTGCTTTGATCCTGATTCAAACCCTACCCTTCTTTTTTTTCAGAATTTATTTTATTTATTTGTAGTTTTCAACATTCATTTCCACAAGATTTTGAATTCCAAATTATCTCCCCATCACTCCCCTACCCCCCACCCCAAGATGGCAAGCATATTGATTACTCCTTCCCCCAGTCTGTCCTTTCATATATTCCCCCCATCCCTCCCCTTACTTTCTTGTAGGGCAAGATGGATTTCTATACCCCATTGCCTGTATATTGTATTTCCCAGTTGCATGTAACAACAATTTTTTGTTTTAACATTTGTTTTTAAAACTCGGTGAGTTCCAGATTCTCTCCCTTCTTCCCTCCTCATCCACTCCCACTAAGACAAGCAATATAGGTTATACAAGTGTAATTATGCAAAACATTTCCATAGTAGTCATATTGTGAAAGACTAACTGTATTTCCTTCCCTCTTATCCCACCCCTCCATTTGTTCTATTTTCTCCTTTGATTCTGTCCCTTTTCAAGTGTTTGCTTCTAACTATCCCTTCCCCCAATCTGCTCTCCCTTCTATCATCCCCCCTTTATCCCCTTCCCCCCTACTTTCCTGTAGAGTAAGATACCCAATTGAGTGTATATGTTATTCCTTCCTGTATCAGCAAGCACCCTAGCATACCTAGAGCAGCTACTAGCACAAGTTCTTAGATCTGCTTTTCTAAAGGGAAGCAACTCAAAATGGGCTAACAATCTTACTTTAATCAATCAAATATCATTTACCTAGTTCAGGGGGAAAAGTCGGCACCCTGAACTTCAGAGAATACAAACAGAAGTTACAAACAAACAGAAAAACAGAAAAGCAGACGGCTTCCAGCGTCTGACCATTACATCAGTTACCTATTCAGTTACCAGAGAGCGAAGCACCAACATCTGAGTCTTTCACAGCTGGGGGGCTCCACGGCTGCCCAGAGTCTCATCTGGCCAAATCACACAACTCTTCTCAAAGTGAGCCCCAAACCAAAACCTCACATCAGGGTGTATATATATAGCCTTCTCCTGGCTTGGAGAATGTCACAGCCCTCTAGACCCACTGCCCAATCACAAAGCTACAAGGCACAGGCATTCCTGAAAAACAAGCCTGGTGCCACAGGCTCCACATGACCACATTCAGCCTATTAGGGAACAGAGTATACTTTCAAATATCGGAAGGTCCTCAGAGTCACATAGCCACTTTAGCAAAGGGCATAGGGGCAGGGAAGATCTTCAGATTCCCATGACACCTCCTTAGGCCAAATCTAGTGAGAATAAGGTTGACTCATTCCCTTTCACCTTCCTGCTCTTCCCCTCCATTGTAATAGTTTTCTCTTGCCTCTTTTATATAAGATAATTTACCCTATTCTATCCCTTTCTCCTCCCAATATATTCCTCTTTCACCTCTTAATTTTATTTTTTAGATATCATCCCTTCATATTTAATTGATCCTGTGCCCTCTGTCTATGTATACATGTACACACATATACACATACATCCACCTATACATATATATATGTATATGTACATATATTCCCTTCAACTATCTTCATACTGAGAAAAGTCTTATGAGTTACAAATATCGTCTTTCCACGTTGGAATGTAAGCATTTCAACTTTTATAAGTTCCTTATGATTTCTCTTTCCTGTTTACCTTATCATGCCTCTCTTGATTGTTGTACTTGGAAGCCAAATTTTCTGTTCAGCTCTACTCTTCTTTCTGAGGAATAGTCTGCCCCTCCACAGCCCTGGCATTTGCCCTAATCATTAGCATGTGCCAGCCTTCTCACAGTAGAAAAGAATAATGTCATGAACATTAAAAGGAAAAACAAAATCCAGTTTTGTAAAAATACATTTCATATGGTAATATATAGAGAATATTTCAACAAATAAATTATTCAGCTATTCTTTTCTACTGGAGGGTCCTGCAAGGTAAAAATCAGAACACTTACAAGCAATATCTAATATCATCTATCACCACTAGTTAACAAAGTTATACTACACGAACTTCTCTAATCTCAGAAGAAAACTTATAGTTAACAAATTAGGAAAGTTTATTAAGATAGTCCTTTCTGGCTAAACTGTTTACATCCCTACACATGAAGAAAATACTTTTAATTCTTAAGAACTGTATCACTATTAGTGCAGTTAGAATGTGTATACACAGGTAGAGGGTATGGGTATAAAGTGACTTTGAGGGGGATGATATAAAAAAAAATTCATGTGTGAGAAAGAGTATTACACTGGGAGGAGAAGGTAGGGAAGAGGTAGAATGGGTTAAATTACCTCACAAGAAGAGGCACAAAAAACCTATTACAGTACAGGGAAAGACGGGAGGGTGGATGGTGGGTATTGCTTGAACCTTACTCTTGTCAGAATCGGCTCAAAGAGGGAATATCATACACAATCAGTTGGGTATAGAAATCTATATTACCACACAGGGAAGTAGGAAAGGAGAAGGTTAAGAAAAAAGGAGGCTGAGAGAAGGGAAAACAGACTGGGGGAGGCAGTGGTTAGAAACAAAACACTGGTAAGGAGGGAAAGGGTAAAAGGAGGAAAAATAGGATGGAAGGAAATACACAGCTAGTAATCCTCATGTGAATGGAATAAAATATCCCATAAAACAGAAGTACACAGTAGAGTGGATTAAAAACCAGAATCATACAATATGTTGTTTAAAAGAAACAAACTTAAAGAAGAGAGACATACTCACAGAGTAAAGGCAAGGGGCTGCAGCTGAATCTATTATGCTTCAGCTGAAGTTTAAAAAAAAAGCATGGCTGGTAATAAAGATCTCAAACAAAGCAAAGGCAAAAATAGAGCTAATTTAAAAAGATAAGGAAGGAAATTACATCTTGCTAAACGGTACCATAAACAATGAAGTAATATCAATACTAAACATATATGCACCAAGTGATATAGCATCCAGATTCTTAAAGGAGAAATTAGGTGAGTTATAGGAGGAAATACAGAGCAAAACTATACTAGAGGAGGACCTCAACTTTCCCCTCTCAGAGCTAGAAAAATCCAATCACAAAATAAACAAGAAAAAAGTTAAGAAGGTGAATAGAATTTTAGAAAAGTTAGATATGATAGATCTCCAGAGAAAACTGAATAGGGATAGAAAAGAATATACCTTTTTCTCAGTGGTACATGGTACCTATACAAAATCTGATCATGTATTTGGGCATAAAAGCCTCAAAATCAAATGCAGAAAGGCAGAAATATTAAATGCATCCTTTTCAGATCATGATGCAATAAAAATTATGTATAATAAAGAGCAATGGAAAAATAAACTAAAAATTAATTGGAAACTAAATAATCCAATCCTAAATAATGAATGGGTCAAACAATATATCATAGAAACAATCAATGACCTCATCAAAGAAAATGACAATAATGAGACAACATAGCAAAACTTATAGGATACAGCCAAAGCAGTTCTTAGGGGAAATTTTATATCTCTAAATGCATACATGAATGAAAAAGAGAAAGAGGAGATCAATGAATTGGGCTAGAAAAAGAACAAATTTGAAATCTCCAATTAAATACCAAATTTGAAATGCTGAAAATCAAAGGAAAGATTAATAAAATTGAAATTAAGAAAACTATAGAATTCTAAGAGTTGGTTTTATGAAAAACCAATAAAATAGATAAACCTTTGGTTAATTTGATTTAAAAAAAGAAAACCAAATTATCAGTATCAAAAACGAAAAGAGTAAATTCACCACCAATGAAGAGGAAATTAAAACAATAATTTGGAGCTCTTTTGCCTAACTGTATGAAAATAAATCTAACAATCTAAGTAAAATGGATGAATGTTCACAAAAATATAAATTGCCCAGATTAATAAAAGAGGAAATAAAATACTTAACTCCATTTCAGAAAAAGAAATTAAATCAGCCATCAATGAACTCCCCAAGAAAAAGATTGCCAGGGCCAGATGAATTTACAAGTGAATTCTACCAAACATTTATTTAAAGATTAATTCTAATACTATATAAACTATTTGGAAAACCTCAAAATCAAATGTAGAAAGGCAGAAATATTAAATGCATCCTTTTCTGATTACAATGCAATAAAAATTATATTCAATAAAAGGCAATGAAAAGACAGAAAAAATTAATTGCAAACTAAATAATCTAGTTCTAAAGAATAAATGGGTTAAAGAACAAATCATAGAAAAAAATCAATAATTTCATTAAAGAGAATGACAATGATGACACAACATAACAAAATTAATGGAAAACAGCCAAAGTAGCACTTAGGGGAAAATTTATTTCTCTAAATTCTTACATAATTAAAATAGAGAAAACAGCAGATCAATGAATTAGGGATGCAATTAAAAAAAAACAAACTAGAAAAAGAACAAATTAAAAATCCACAATCAAGTACCAGACTGGAAATCCTGAAAACCAAAGGTGAGATTAATAAAATTGAAAGTAAGAAAACTACTGCACTAAAAAATAAAATCAGGAGCTGATTTTATGAAAAAAAATTTAGACAAACCATTATTTATAAATCATTGTATATAAACCACCAAATTTCCAGTATCAAAAATAAAAAGGATTAATTCAACACCAATGAAGAAGAAATTAAAGCAATCAGGAAATATTTTGTCCAATTATATATTACTGCCAATAAATTTGACAATCTAAGCAAAATCAATGAATATTATGAAAATAAAATTTGCTCCCATTAACAGAAGAGGTAATAGAAGACTTAAATAACCCCATTTTAGAAAAAGAAAATGAACAAACCATCAGTGAAGTCCCTAAAAAAATCCCTAGGGTTAGAATGATATACAAGTGAATTCTACCAAATATTTAAAGAACAATTAATTCCAATGCTGTATAAGTTATCTGGAAAAACAAGCAAAGGAGTCCTACGAAGTTCATTTTATGACATAAATATGGTACTGATACCTAAACCAGAAGAAGCCAAAACAGAGAAAAAAAATTATAGACCAATTTCCTTAATGAATATTGATGCAAAAGAATTTAAACAGAATATTAACAAGGAGATTACAGTAATATATCACAAGGATTATACATTATGACCAGGTGGGATTTATACCAACATGATGCTGACCATATCAACAACAAAATCAACCCAAACCATACGATAATTTCAACAGATACAGAAAAAGCTTTTAACAAAATATAACACCCATTTCTATTAAAAAAAATTAGCATAGGAATATATGAAGCTCTCCTTAAAATGATAAGTAGTGTCTATCTAAAACCATCAGTAACATTGTCTGTAATGGAGATATCCCAGAAGCCTTTCCAGTAAGATGCCAGTAAAGCAAGGATACCCATTATTATCATCACTATTATTCAATATTGTTCTAGAAATGTTAGCTATAGCAATAAGAGAAGAAAAAGAAATGGAAGGAATTAGAATAGGCAATGAAGAAACATTTTATCACTTTCTGAATATGACAGTATACTTAAAGAATCCTAGAGAATCAACTAAAAAACTACTTGAAAAAATTAACTTTAGCAAAGTTGCTGGATATAAAATAAACCCACACAAGTCATTAGCATTTTTATATATTACCAACACAGCCCAGCAGCAAGAGATAGAAAAAGAAACTCCATTTAAAATAACTGTAGGGGTAGTTAGGTAGCACAGTGAATAGAGAACTAGCCCTGAAGTCAGAAGGACCTGAATTCAAATTCAGTTACTAGCTGTGTGACCTTGCCCTGGGCAAGTTACTTAACCCTAACTGCCTGACTCCTCCCTCCAAAAAAATAAAATGAAATAACTGAAGACAATACAAAATACTTGGGAGTCCGTCTGCCAAGACAAACCCAGGAACTACATGAACACAATTATAAACATAATTATAAAACACTCTGCACACAAATAAAATCAGATCTAAAAAACTGGGGAAAAAAATTATTCATGGGTAGGCCAAGGCAAGATAATAAAAATGTCAATTCTGCCTAAATTAATTTACTTATTCAGTGCCATATCAAACTACCAAAAAAGCATTTTGTAGAGTGAGAAAAAAATAACAACAAAATTCATCTGGAAAAACAAAAGTTCCAGAATATCAACAGAATTAATAAAAAAAATGCAAAGAAGATGGCCTAGCCATACTAGATCTCAAACCATATTATAAAGTTGTAACCATCAAAACTATCTAGTACTGGTTAAAAAATAGAGTTGTGGATCAGTAGAATAGATTAGGTATACAAGACAGTCGTAAATGACCATAGCAAACTAACATTTGATAAACCCACAGACCCCAGCTTCTGGGATACGAATTCACTATTTGACAAAAACTGCTGGGAAAACTAGAAAACAACATGACAAAAACTGAGTATAAACCAACATCTTACACCATATACCAAGATATGGTCAAAATCGCTATATGATTTAGACGTAAAGGATGATACCATAATCAAATTAGAAGAGCAAAGAACAGTTTTCCTGTCAGATATACGGAGAAGGGAAGAATTTATGACCAAACAAGAGGTAAAGAGCATTACAAAATATAAAATGGATTATTTTGATTATATTAAATTAAAAAGGTTTTGCACAAACAAAATCAATGCAACCAAGATTAGAAGGAATGCAGAAAGCTAGGAAACAACTTTTACAGCATGTTTCTGACAAAGGAATCATTTTTCAACTATATAGAGAACTGAGTCAAATTCATAAGAATACAAATCATTCCCCCATTGAGAAACGGTCAAAGAATATGAATAGGCAGTTTTCAGATAAAGAAATCAAAGCTATCTATCTATAGTCATGTGAAGAAATGCTCTAAATCAGTATTGACTAGAGAAATGCAGATTAAAAACAACTCCAAGGTACCAACTCATACCTATCAAATTAGCTAATATGACAGGAAAGGAAAATGATAAATACTGGAGAAAATGTTGGAAAATTGCACTGCTGGTGGAGTTGTGAACTGATCTGACCATTATGGAGATCAATTTGGAACTATGCCCAAAGGGCTATAAAACTATGCATACCCTGTGATACAATAATTAATCTAAGGCAATTCCAATGGACATATGACACTATCAATATCCAGAGAATGAACTAATGGAGGCTGAATGCAGTCAAAGCATACTATTTTCACTTTATTTATTTTTGTGGTCCTTCTCTTTTGGCCTGTTTATTCTTTCACAACACGACTAATAAGGAAATATGTTTTACATGCTTGCACATATATAAGCTATATCAAATTGCTTACTATCTTAGGGAGCAATGGTGAGGGAGGGAGGGAGATAAATTGGAACTTGAAATTTGTTAAATGAATGCTAAAAATTGCCTTTACATGTAATTGAAAAAATAAAATACTATAAATCAATGAATGAATAGATGAATGGATTAATAAAAAGGTCTTTCTGGAGACCATAAAAATTAAAGGACAATTATTCTTTTGATATTTTTGTAATGTCCTTACAGTTATCAATTCTGAGGCAAATCTGAAATTTCCCTTAACAACAGGAATTAATGAAAGTGCAGGGGCATAAATAAATTACTTATATATGTAGAATCACCTTATTAATTTCAAAATAATTTATGGCATTTTATAAGTATTCTGTTGAATCAAAAAGATATGGCTGGTCATAAATATCTCATTTTTCAGTATAAGTACTATGATTTCAGATGTGATTCTGTTCTCTATGACTCAACTATACCGACCCATACCAAACATTATCTTATTCAACCAAAAAAGAAACAACATGATTAAATGTCAATTAGCAAATATTAAATCCTTATCCCCATGGTTCCCAAACTATGCACACAGGGGTGGGCACAGGGTGTTTTAAATTTTCAAAGGAAACAGTGATACTCAACATCTGTCAGATACCTTGAGAACTACTACCCTGAGGTAGTTCACAGATCCAACATTAGATCAAACTACATTGCCATCAATCACATTCTCAGATACTTAATATATACTGTTGTTTACTGGTACTTTCAGCTATGCCAGTAACTTCTCAAGCTCAGAAAAGATGAGTTTGTATCTATTGCTATTAAGAAAAAAACAAAAACCCAAAAAACGGATTGCATGCTACCATGGAAGGGGAGAGGGGAAGAAAAAGGGAAGAAAATTTGGAACTTAAAAACTTGTGGAACTGAATGTTTTAAACTAATAGTAAGTAAATTTTTTTAAGTACCTTGTGAAAATCACCACAGAAAAGAAATGAGGAAGGCAATGTCACATTTGATCCCAAGTTTTGAGAACCTGTGCAATGCCCAATAGACACATAAATCCCATTCATAAGTAATTGTGGTTATTTAAGAATGAAACAAAAATATTATTTTTTTCTTTCAATTTATGTGTACTATTTTTTCAAACGACTATTAAGTTGTTAGGACATATTAAGATGTTAGGACCTAACTAGTTAGTAAAATGAACTATTGTGCATTTATTTTAGCCTAGGGTCACTATGAAAAAATTACTGAGATGATAAGGGCACCATGAAAAATTTAAGAATCTGACTCACCATATCATAAATTTATCAAACTCTAAAATCATATTTATAACTACAGAATATCATATATCAAATACTTTTAAATGACCAACTAATTTCATTTTAATAAAATTTTAATGAGTTATCAACCAGTTTTGTAGACTTTAACTAGAGGAATTTATATATTCAATATAAAGAAGTATACAAATATATATTAATTTCAAGGTTATAACCAATATAACTCTGAACTGGTTTCCAAATCAATCTAATTTGCTGAGAAAAAGCAACACATTAGCAGTTATTCCCCATCATCTGAAAAAATGACAAAACAACATATTAACAATACTACCTGAATGCCAAGGATTATACCTCAAATATCTTCTCTGATGGCTCTCTCTTCTTTAATCCTCTTCTCCATCTCTACATAGCACTAAGTGCACACATTGAACTGGACAGTTGAGACTTTAAATCAAAAACGCACATTTTTTAAAGTGTTTCAGCTTAAATATAAAACATACAATTAAAACTTACTATTGCTCAAACTATAAAGCGAAATTATATCCATCACTATTTAAAAATCTGTCCATTACACTGAAAAATGTTTTGAAGTAAAGAACAAATTTTTTACCTTTGATATCACCTCCAGCACAGAAAGCCTTTTCTCCAGCTCCCTTTATTATTATCAAAGAAGTTTCTGGTTCTTGTTCCCATTTCTATTCAAACACAAAAGAAGCAGCTAAGAAGAGCAACTGACATTCATCTAATACTTTAAAGTTTCTTTTTTCTGTGTACAATTATTATTTTCCCAGTAGAGCATAAAGTCTTTGAAGGCAAAGTCTATTTGATTTTTTTTGGTACAAAGAAAGGTATTATAGGAGGAAAGATATATTTATATTTTTTAAAATCAATACAATTTTTTAAAAAATAAAAGAACTACAAACCTTCAACTGTGAATAAATCTGTTGTACCATGGAGAGAGTCAATGAGTTCAGAGTCTTTGGTCTGTTTAATGTTATCACTCCTGCACAGCCTTTTCTTTCCAAGAACACCTCTGGTTCTGAGTCTGTGTGCTTAGACATTCCCTTTACGGGCAAATGACAAAAAAATTTATAATAATGTTAGGTTGTTGGGGTTTTTTCTAGTTTTGGTATGTATTACAATATAATTATATTATTTCCTACAACTTTGTTGGTCATTATAAATAGAAATAGGCACACTAAATTTCACAAACTTTTCCTGAAATCTTCTGAATACTTACATTCTACAAATAAATTATTTTTCTAAAGCAAGCTAAATATGGTATAGTATCTTTTAAATTTCAAAAGAATGAACCTATTGATTTATACTATTGCATGCAATTAGGATAGTATTTGCTACATGGATTCAGACAAACACTGAAGTATTTATACAACTCTCTATTGCCTTAAAGTCTTATCATTTGATTGTCATTTTTCACTGCTCAGCAAGAGTATGACACTGAATACACCAGCACCTGTTAGGATTACAATGTGTGAACTGTAAGTTCTGAACTCTGCTGTGCTCAACTGCAGGATTCGTGGCACATTTTAACACACTCAACACATTCCTTCTTCTAACTGCAAGGGTTACCAATATTACATGGAAAAGAATTATAGCATATGATTGAAATAAGCTTTTAAAATTCAATACTGGAATGCTGTTATGGGAATCTGAAGATCTTCCCTGCCCCTAGGCCCTTTGCTAAAGTGTCTACGTGACTGAGGACCCTTGGATATTTGAAAGTATACTCTGTTCCCTAATAGGCTGAATGTGATCACGTGGAGCCTGTGGC
>JAQQSU010000878.1:0-16870 GCA_028627135.1 Pseudochirops cupreus
TAATGTATATTATATGTAATATAATATATGTAAATGTAAAATGTAAACTTTAGCCTTTTAATTGCTATGGAGGGGGAGGGAATAAGCATTTATTTAAGTCCCTACTATGTTCCAGCCACTGTGCTTAAATATGTGACAAATATCTTATTTTATCCAACCTCAAGAGGTAAGGGTTATTATTGAGCTCAATTGATGGTTGAGAAAACTAAGGCAGATAGAGGTTAACAGGGTCACACAGTTGAATTTGAACTCAGGTCTCCCTAATTCCAGGTCCGGCACTCTAGTCGTTGTCCTATCTATCTACCTCAGCTAAATAATGCCTAAGCTTTAGAAATGTCAGCTGTTCTTGCTATATTCTAGTTCTGAAGCCGGGAAAGGTTAAATAACTTGGATTGTGCGGGTAGTAAACGGCAGTGTAGGTATTCTATTCCAGGTACTCTGGCTACAAATCTAGGACTTTTCCCATTGCACCACTCAGTTAATAAACACTAAGTGCCTATTATATACCAGGCACTGTGCCAAGAGCTGGGGATACAAAAAGAGACAAAAGACAGTCCCTGCCCTCAAGGGAGCTTGCGATTTAATGGGAGAGGCAACATGCAAACAAATACGTACCAAAAAAGTCATATACGGGGTAAATAAGAAGTAAATAAAATGAGAAAGGCACTAAAATGAAGAGAGATTAGGAAAGGCTTTCTGTAAAACATTAGGATTTTATCTGGGGCATAAAGGAAGCCAGAAAAGTCAGTAGGTGGAGATGATGAGGGAGAATATTCCAGGCAAAGGGGACAGCCAGAGAAAATGCCCAGACCTGAGAGATGGAGAGTCTTGTTTATGGAACAGACAGAAGGCTGGTGTTACTGGATCAAAGAATATGTGCTGTGGAGTAAGGTGTGGAGTAAGAACATCGAAGGGCAGACAGAAGACTTTACATTTGATTCTGGAGGCAACAGGTAGCCAATGGAGTGACATGATCTGACCTGTACCACACAGCTAATAGTTTAGCACCAAGCTGGGTATTTTGAAGACTACGGAGAAATGCTTGATGAATTTCCCAAACACAAGGAACAAGCCATCTAATGAGGAAGACAAAAGTAACTCACATGAAATAATTAGAAAACAATGAAGTGTGAAGCTGTGTCATACTGATTATCATCATAATAGGATTTTGGAGATGGGAATAATTAGTTTGGGCTACAAAAGGATTCCTGATAGCCTAGAGGGATGGGAAAGATGATTGCTTGAAATATTTGGGGGATTTGGAAAATTCCTCCAACCTCCCATCCCCTTATCATACAGTCCTATAAAAGGTTCTGGGCAATTAGCAATAGGATACTATTAATAGGAATGAATCACTAAATAAAGTACTCTCACAAAAACACATACATACCTATATCCTTGAAACATAAAGATTATTTATAGAATAAACAAAATTAGGAACCACAAAGTTACTTTTAAAGGAAAAGTATTCAGACTGAAGTAAGCAAATCTTAAATCAAAACATCTATTAAGAGGAAATAGGGTTTTTTAAACCATGGAGGCAGATAGTAGAAAAGAAAATAAAACTTTGATCCTGTAGTTGTTCAAATCCTACTTTAGACATTTATTAACTGTGTGACCCTGGGCAAGATTCACTTAACCTCTGCCTCAGTTTCCTCAACTATGAAATGGGAGGTAATAAATCTATCTACTTCAAAGGGTTGTTGTGAGGAACAAATAAGATAATTTGCAAAATCACTCAACATTGTGCCTGGCACATAGTTGGCACTATATAAATAATTTTCCCCCTTGGGTTTTTTTTCCTTTTTAATTTTATTTTTAAAACTTTATGTCCTTCCCTTAAAACACACTCTTTGAATTCATCATTGAAGAAGAAAGAGTTGGGTGTAATATGATATTCACCCTAGATTTGGAAAGAGAAGGTTTCACAGGGTTCAGTAGAAGATTAGATAAGTTCCAATGGCCTAGAACTCTAAAAATGAACTCAGCCCAGGATCACTGGGAAGTTCTCAAGAATAACATTCTGAAGATACAAAGAAAGACATCTTTCTTCATCTTTTTTAAAAATGTAAATTGGTTATTGTTTTATATCATCTACAGTTCCCAATATATTTTATCTTTAATTCCAAAGAATAAAAAAAGAGGGGAAACATTTTCATCACAACTCACTAACACATAAATCCAGTCTGATGCCATATGCAGAATGTCACATCCATAGTCCCCTAGCTTAGCAAAGAAGGGCAGGGGGTTGAATCTCATACTTCTTCTTTGGGGCCAGGCTTGGTCATTATCCTTTCATATCATTGTTTCTTTTGCATTGTTGTAATTTTTATGTATGTTTTCTTTCTTGGTTCTACTTACTTCACTTGCATCAGTTCATCCTGTATGACTTCCTCTGTTTCTCTTCATTCTTTATATTCAACAAATCTTATAGGGCAGAATACTCCATTACATCTAGGTGCCACAGTTTATTTAACCATTTCCCTACTACTGGGCATCCTCTTTATTTCTGATTCTTTGCTTCTACAAAAAGCACTACCATGAATGCTTTGGTTCACGGCACCTTTCTTTTTATCATTGACCTCTTTTGGGTACTTGTCTAGCATTTGGATCTCAAGGTCAAAGAGTATAGAGATTTTAGTGACTTTCTTAGCATAATCCCAAATTGCTTCCTAGAGCAATTGTACCATTTCACAGCTTTACCAACAATCTGTATGTGCCTGTTTGGCTAAAACTTCAAAGCTATTTTTATTAAATTTTCTTATTTTTAGTGATTTGGAACAATCTTTTATATGCTGAATATTTTTTAATGTTTTAAAAAACTATTTATTCATGTCTTTCAACCCAGAAATGAAATTCTGATAAAGAGCAATATTAATAATAGCTGTCATCTATATGGTGCTTACTATGTGTAACTTAGCACTACATAACACCAGGCATTACTTAGCACTATGCTAAGCACTTTCTAACTATTATCTCATTTGACACTCACAATGACCTGGGAGGTACATATGATTATTATTCCCATTTTACAGAAGAAGAAATTGAAGGAAATAGAATTTAAGTGACTTGCTAAGTATTTGAACTCAACTCTCCCTGACTCTGGGCCCAGTGTTCTATCCATTGCACCGCCCAACCATCTTGAAAAGGAAGAATTGCCCAAAGAGATCAACATAGATTTTATAAGCAATCCATCCATCAACATAGATTTATTTTAAAATACACAGAGAGAATGGAATTAATGGTGAATGTTAGTGTTGTTGTTCAGCTGTGTTTCAGTTGTGTACAATACTTCATGAACCCATTTAGGTTTTCTTGGCAAAGATACCAGAGTGGTTTGCTATTTCCTGCTCCAGCTCATCTTATAGATGAGAAACTAAGAAAAATGGGGTTATGTGACTTGCCCAGGCTCACACAGCTAGCAAGTATCTGAGGCTAGATTTGAACTCAAGAAGATGAGTCTCTCCAATTCCAGGTCCCCACCTAGTTGCCCAATGGCAAGTGATGGGAGATTAATTCAAAAGCATGATTTGGTTCTGCAAAAGCAGTGGTAGGAATGCTAGTGCTCAGAGTGAACACCCCTTCCTCCTTTCTAGCTCACTTTAATGCAATGGTTCTCAACCTGTGGGTTGCAACCCCTTTGGGTCAAACGACCCTTTCACAGGGGTTACCTGAGACCATCAGAAAACACATATTTCCAATGGTCTTAGGAACCAAGACACTGCTCCTCTATCCATCTCCAGGTGTGTCCGCCCACATGCAGATACGGCCATATATCAGTATTAAAGGGTCGCAGCATTAGGAAGGTTGAGAATCACTGCAAATGTATCTTGCCCCAATTAGAATGTAAGCCCTGTGAGGATAAGAACTGTCTTTGTTTTAATTTGCATTCCCATTCCCAGTACTTAGCACAGTGACTAGCACATAGTAAGCATTTCACAAATGTTTTATGTAATCTAATCTAACACAGAACAAAATAAACAGACTTGAAATAACAGTATGCACAATTACACCAATGTAAATGAAAAGATTGCTAAAAAGAATGAAGCAAAACTGGATAACAGAAAAGCCAATTGTTATAATACAAGGTCTGTTGTTCTTGAGACCATCATGACAGTCTCCCCTTAAGACAACGGTTCTCAACCTTCCTAATGCCGCGATCCTTTAATACAGTTCCTCATGTTGTGGTGACCCGCAATCATAAAATTATTTTCATTGCTACTTCATAACTGTAATTTTGCTACTGTTATGAATCATAATGTAAATATCTGATATGCAGGATGTATTTTCATTGTTACAAATTGAACATAACCCACAGGTTGAGAACCGCTGCCTTAAGGGATGCTGTAGTTTATAGATTCTAGGCATGAAAAAATACTGGCAGTGATATTTTAAAGGTTAACACAGATATGTACCCCAAAATAATATCTTGTCAACCACCAGACAAGGACTTTACCTATTGGCAGCCAGATCTATGGTGAGGGACACAGTGTACCCAGTCCTAGCATGATTGATGATTAATTGGACCCCTATTTTATTCGAATCAGTATTAATCAGTTTGCCATGATTCCAAAGTTCTATATATTATGTCCCACAGCAGTAAACTGTGCATTATAAGTTCACTTGCTTAATCATAGGAAGATAACTAGGGGCCTCCATCCTTGTCTTTCCTTGTTATGGTGACCAAGCCCAGCATGCTGGAAGTGACTCATTTACATGGAAGGTCTTCCAACTATTTTTGTTGCCCCTCCAACCCTTGCTATCCTTCTATTGCCCAACATGAGGAGACGACAGTGAGCACTTAACCAACAAGTAGCCTTGTCTGCCAGCCTGTAGGCTGCCTTTCTACCAGCCCCTGGGTGTGTTATTCAGGACCTCCTGAAAGGTCAAGATAGGTCCATCAAGGTCTGCTCATCAGCCCATTTGTCAACCAATGGGATTCAGTAGTTTGTGTAGACCCTCTTGGAGGGTCAAGGGCAAGGTCTATCAACCAACGAGGTTCTGAATGTTCCTTTGCTTTATCTGTATTGTCTGAATATCAAGCTGGAGCACAGAGGCCTTCTTAGATTATGAGGAAGATGAAGTCCACTTCATTAGTGGGGGTCACAGACCCTTTAATTAAGTGCCACTGGTTCAGAACTCTGTCTCAGTTCCTTTATTGTAGACAATTGTGAACAATTTTTGGCCTCATACTAGAAAACAGGAATCAATAGAGAAACCTATGTCCTTTTGGGAGGGACACCCTTATGCCATACAACTGTCTCAAAACTCTAATGAAAGCTTTAGAGAACAGAGAACTTCCTGTTGGCCAAGAGGCTATTGACACTAGGCCAAATGCTGTATATGTTATCAGATATACTCACTGAATTAGATATTTTTGCTAAACTTTTGTTGAGATGTCACATAAAAAGCTCAATCTGTACAGGAGAATTTTTTTTTTTTAGTGGGAGGAATCTGTAACATAAAGACAAAAGGCACCAATATTATGTGTGTTTATTAAAAAATCATTCCAGAGTAACATTATTTCCTTTCAGTTTTTGACAAGCTTATTGCACTAGTTGATTATGGGAATCATATAGATATGGTTACCTTTTATTTCAGCAAAAAATAATGATAAAATATCGATGTAGAAAAATAGAAAGATGTGAGCTAGATGGTGAATTCAAATATAAAATCTTACATTTGCATTAAAAGAAACAAACAAACCTCACCTTCGCAAATACAAGATGGGGGAAGTAGAGTTATAAAGCAATTCATCTTAAAAAAAAGATTCATGGGGTTTAATGAACTGAAAAGTCAACAGGAATTTTCCAAAAAAAAATTAACTTGATCTTATTCTGGATTAAGAGAGGCATGGAGTTGGTAATGAGGAATACAATAGCTCCAGGGTCCTCTGACCTCATAAGACCACATCTGCAGTAATGGGTTCCATTCTGAGCACAATAATAACTTTAGAAAGACAGTGATGAGCTAGAGAACCTTCAGTGGAGAGTAACAAGGATGTTAAGTATCCTCAAGATGGTGCCATATGAAGGTCATTGGAAGAAAATGGAGCTATTTAGCCAGGAGAGAAGAAAACAAGGTAGGGGATGGGGGAATGGGAGATCTTTTGAAGTATTTGAAGGTCTGCCATATAGAAGAGGCATTAGACTTATACTGTATAATTCCAGAGAGAAGCACCAGGAGCTACAGGTAAAAGCTGGAGAAAGATAGACTTTCTTTATGTGTAATTTTTTTTCTTTTTAAAAGTTGATTTTTTTAAATGTTTCAGGTTACAAGGATATTTTAAAATTAATCTGTCCCTCCCACTATCTGCCCCATTGTGCAAAAATATGAAAAACTAATCCCTCAATATTTATATGGCTGTATAGTCCAGTAAAACAAATTTTCACATTAGCCACATCCTAAAAAATTTGTCTTTTTTTTTTTTCATTTTACTCGCCTCTGTCAGGAGGTGAGCAATGTATATCATCTTCATTCTTTTGTTGATCATTGTGTTGATCAGAATTATAAGTTTTAAAAATTAGAACTATCCTAAAATAGAATAGGAAACCTTGGAAGGCAATGGGTTCCCCTTTACTGAGATTTTTATGTGAAAACTAAATGACCATTTGTCTGAAATTCTACAGAGATGATTCATATTTAGGTATAGGTTGGACAAGATGATTTCTAAACTCCCTTCCAACTCTGAGATTCTGAGATGTTATGTGATTGTTCTAAAATATAGCTCTTAGCATGTCATTCATGGATCAACAAGCTTCAGTAGATACTATTAGTCAATAGAATAAAGCCCCAGTTCCTTAGCTTGGCTTTCAAGATATTCCATACTCTCCCCCAACATATGTTTCCAGCTTTATCTCCCATAATTTTCTGTACTTCTCTCCTGATTCATGTACGAGATGATGGAAGTACAATTTAGTTCTTTTCTACAAAGAAAAGAAAAGATGTAGAACAAAGGAGCTTAATGTAGCAATTCCATATTATTGCCCAGGTAGAAAAGCAGAAGGATTGACTAGGGTCTCCCCCATATCTTGCATAGCTCTCCTATCTATCCCCATTAAAGAAAGGGGTCAACATGGAACACTGGGCTGTCAAGGAGAAAGGGGGTGATGCCTCTTCTCTTTTATGGACCATGGTGATGCTTTCTATCCCTCAGGAAGAAGAAAAAAGTACTATATATTTTTTCACTTTAAAGTACCATATGACCATCCCTGCTTCATAGGACTCCACATGTCAAATGTCAAAAGCAAGCAGCAGTCAAAAAAAAAGTAAAGGTCTCTTTCATGCTACCTTTGTGCTTATCATCCGCCAGTCCCAGCTAAGTCCTGGAAAATTTACGCTCTTATATACGTCAAATATTGAATGGCCCTACTCCCGCATTCCATCTGAAGATCAGGGTTGAAATAACAGTTTTGTTCTATACTCCCAGGCTCATTCTAAAGTACAAATCTCAGTCTAACTGGACATATACCTACCAAAGGTCACACGTGAATCAGAAAGAACTTCAGCTGTAATTCCCAAGAAGCCATACTTCCCTTATCACTCCATCTAGAAAGTGTCCACCCCCTTCAATTGTTTACATTGATAGTGACTGAAGAGGCAGACTATATAGCACAGTGGAAAGAACATAAGGCTTTGATTCTGAGGACCATGTTCAGATACCAGTCCTATCACTTGTTACTTACCTAGATGACCTTGGGCAAATCATTTCTCCTCTGTGGGCATCAATGCCCACATGCGTATAATGAGGGAGTTAGGCCAGATGACCTCTGAGCTCTTCTAGTTTTGAACCTTCATCACTAAAGAAAATATGGCCATTGCTCATCCATGTCTTCTTTTCACTAGCTATCCAGTGTCTTCATAGGAATGGGATAGGCAAAGCAGAAGGCATGGCATTCTAAGTCAGAGGGTACACACACACACACACACCCCATTCCATTCCATTATACTGGTGATTTCTGACCAAAGGGCAAATAGCATTAGCGTTATTCTTTTTACAGCTTTTTTTGCTTTTTATAACTACATGGGGTTCTTAATGTATGACACCATAGAGCGCTATTGGTTAATGTTAGATAGGTTTATATGCATAATTCTTTTGATGGATATGACCAACCAGATTATTCAAAAAGACAGAAGAATAGAATTTTATGGTTAGAGAGAAAGTGATTGCTCCATTCCAGGGGTAGTGAACCTGTGCCCTTAAGGCCACATGTGGCCTTTTAGGTCCTCAATTGTGGCCCTTTGAATCTAAACTTCACAGAACAAATCCCCTTAATAAAGGGATTTGTTCTGTAAAACTTGGACTCAGTCAAAAGGCTACATTCAAGGACCCAGAAGGTCATATGAGGCTGCAAAGCCGCAGGTTGCCCAACCCTGCTCTGTTCTATTTTACCCTGATCGGCTACATCTGTTTAGTTCTAAGTACCATGTTCTTCCCCAAACTTGATTTTCCATTTTTTACATCTCTCCCTTTTCACAGGCTGACTCCATGCTTGTGTTACTCTGTCTCGTGGAGTCTCTATTTTCTTTTACCATTCACATCAACCTCCCTTTCCTAATACCCCTAATTGTTAGTCTCCCCACCCAAAAAAAATGTTGAATCCATTTAGCAGAATTGAAGTCCCTTGAGTGTAAAAACTGCCTAACTTTTGTATTTTTATTGTCAGTACCCAAAATAATGATCTGTCTTTGGTTGGCACTTCATCAGTGTTTGCTGATATAATCTACTGATGACTTGGAGAATGTTTAGAGGACAGTAATAACCAGGACTGGGAAGGCAATGAAGATTATGCCAAAAGGAACCTTTTTTTGAAGGACCTGAGCATATTTAGCTCATAATAAGACTTTGGGAATATAATGGCTTTTTTCAAGCACCTGAAGACCCTTATGTGGAAGAGGAATCAGATTTCAGTTAAGTACATGAACAAATTTCCTATCTCTGAGAGCAATCCCCAAATGGAATGCTCCAACTCAAGAGATGATAGGCCCCTTCTCGTGAGATGTCCCTCAGAGGCAGGATGCCTGTTTGTTGAGAATATCAAGAAACAGATCCATGGTAGGTTACAGATTGGACCAAACAGTTCTGAGGTCCTTCCCAGTTTTGAAATTCTGAAATCTTACGGTTTAATGATTTAATTTTACTGAGGCAGAAACCAAGGCAAGGAGAAATGAAGCCATTTGCCCAATATCACACAGCAATTTAATTTGTATCAGAGTCAGGGATAGAAAACAGTTGTCATGACCCCTGGTTCAATTCTATGCTCCACTGCCTCTTCTTGAATTGTTAGGAAAGCATAGGCCTTATCCCTGTGTGACCCTTAGGAGGGAGCTGTGATTTCTATTGTGTTAAAATTTTTAAAAAGTGCTCTCCAAGCAGAACCAGGAGAACTTTGTTCACAGTTATAGACACATCATATCTGTGATGACTAGCTCTGATAGACGGGGCTCCTCTCAGCAATGCAAGGCTATAAGACAACTCCAAAAGATTCATGATGGAGAGGGCTATCCACATTCAGAGAAAGAACTACAGAGTCTGAATTGTAGATTGAAGCAAACCACTTGCTCTCTCTTTTTTGTGTTTTGTTTTGTTTCTTCTCTCTTGTTGTTTATTCCATTGGTTATAATTCTTCTTTCCAACTTGACTAATGTTTAATGTGAAGGCATCAAATTGCATGCCACCATGGAGAGGAAGGGAGAAAGAGAAGGAGGGGGAGAAAATTTGGAACTCAAGGGATTGTAGAACTGAATGTTGTAAACTAAAAGTAAATAAATAAATTTAATGTGAAAAAAACTATTTGGAGATAATTAGGAAGATAAATGATTTTATTATTGAGATAGTAATGGACCATTAAAGACAGAGTACATGGGGGGAAAAAGTGCTCTCTGGGTTGAAGACCTGACTATGACTGGCCCTTTTCCCTTCACCACAGAGAGGCATGACTCGGGGCAGATGCACAGATAACCCAGAACTTCCTCCTTATGACTGTAGGCCCTCAGGTCTGGGGAGATGAACGCTCAAGGCTGCTTGAGTGGTATAAATTGGATTTCTACAATGTTCCCCTTGCTTACATCCTGGAGGTTGATTTTAATGGGACAGAAGGAGGGAAAGGAAGGCACCTGAGGAGGCAAAAGGCACAGGAAAAGATGTAAAGGATGTGGACTCACAAGGAATTCACTTAAGCTGGTAAGAGTAAATAGAATAAAACCTTAAATATGAATCAATCTTTATACCTCTATATCAGAGGTGTCAAGTATTCAGAGGCTTGCAGTATTGTGTCCAGCAACTGTCCTCACTGTGGCCAGAACCAGATTTACATTTCATGGGGAAATAGTTAACAAAATAAAAAAAAATATATAATAGAATGTAGATAATGAAAATATGTTGTCTAAGTCGATATCTAAGTCAAGTCTAAGCCAAAGGGATCCCAATGTAGGGTATAGTGGCCCCCATTTCTATTTGACACTATTGCTCTTTATTATCTAATGATAAAAAGTCATTACAACAATCTATTATTAAATACACCTAACAAAATGTGCAATAGTTGCTGTATTCTGCAATAGAGGACACCAGGATAGTGTATTCCAGATTCAAACAAAGCTGTACTTGATTCAAACTGCCTATATCTCTTGGGTTCAAGAACTGGTCAGTCTTCCAAGTGTTGTCTTAAGCATATATCTTTTTTTTAATTTCCAATTATTTTCTCCTGATATGCTAAACATCACTTTGCTTTTCTATTTACATCCTCAGTGCTGAGCATTGGTGTCTGTAACATAGTAAGTACTTAATAAGGGCTTGTTGATTGATTGATGGAAGTCTGTGAAATTTAAAATTGATTTTTAATTCTATTTTGTTAAGACTTAATCAAGTTAGATTTAACATTCCTCTTCCCTGTTCCTTACCCTGGTAATTTCACCCACCACCCACGTTCTGGAAAACCTTGATTAACCTAAAAAGTCAAATCTCAGCAATTGAAACTACTCAAGCAACTACTGCAGACTAATCCCATTGTCTGATGACTACTCCCATCACCTGAGAACTCTCATCTCCCAGTGATGTAATGGAAAAGAGTAGAACGGACAATCATTGAATGGACACTCCAGATGGTTTTATCTTTGTCTCAGTGACCCAAATCACATGTCTTGTTTGTGTTTAAGAGAAGGTTTCAGAAGGGGGAGGGGGGTCCACACAATTGTAATATCAAGCTGATATCAAAGGGTTTTTACTTTCTGGATAATCAGAATAAGACACACCTATGTTGCTTAAGATGTTTTTCTGTCATCCTGTTAATTACTATAAAAGAACTTTCCCTCCCTCACTTGGGTTATTGGGATTTCATAAACCCATTTTATTGGTTGCTGCTAACCTAACTCATAAATTGGTCTTACCCTGAACTTCATTTCTCAGAATTTCTACGGAGACAAGGTGAAGGAATAAATCAATTCACTCTGGATTTCCACATGATGTAGTGTTTTTTTTTGTTTTTTTTTATTTCTGTCCCTATGAATGAGGTAAAAATAAGCGGAAAGTCTCGGGAGATATATTTATTGGGTAGCCTTTTTTAGCCAACCAATTATTTTGCTGCTTCTGTAGCTGAAAATATTGTTATATCAACTACTAGAACTTTAAGTCAATTTTTTAAAAAGCACAGTAGTTGAATGGGGTAGGAGTAGCCAATGTCTGTGAAGAAGATGATCCAGCTGCACGTGTATATACTCGAAAAGAGGTAGGATTATAGCGTTCCTCAACCACCACCTCCCAGCTCCTACCTAAAGATGAAGACAGGCCTGGGCACCATGACAAGACCTGGATGTGGTGACTACATAGGCCAGTAGAGGGTACTATGACAGTGGTAGTTGACCCAGGCGAGAAAGTAGACTCTGCCTAGAAGTTGGTGGTGTTGTTTGTCCTTGGTTCTTGAAGAAGACCAATGACATCATGAAAGTGATGTTTTGACTTGTAAGTAAATTGGATTTAAGTGAGGCAGAGCTGAGAAAAGTCATCATCAGCCTCATTTTCTCCTTCAGAGTCACTGGAGCCCAATGGATTCAAGATGACTGTCAATTGTCTAGGATCTCCTAGAAGTTGGTACCCTGAAGCAAAAACTCATTTGTCTTGGTTGTAGTTCTTCATTATCAAAGAAGACCAAAATGACATCATTATGTTGAAGTCAAGTTACAGTGTGTCCAACTGTGACTGATCAGACTCATACAAACTTGGAATGTTCTACCATAGGTTGGGCACAAATAGTCCATATGAACATTTGGGGTGGAAATTTCTCTAAATTTGTGCATCTCACATTTCTTTTGAGCTACTGCAATTATGCTTTCCTTATAAAGCATAGAGCCTTCTTTGACTCAAGCACATTTTTCTGGGTGGTACTTTGTTAGCTTCTCCCATAGCATGCAATCAATTCCAAAGTTCTCTGAGAGTGTTCTTGAGCGTGTCCTTGTCTTGTTTCCTCTGACTACCACATAAGAGCCTGCCTTGAGTGATTTCTCCATAAAATAGTCTTTTAGGCAAACATACATTTGGCATTCAAATAACATGGCCATGGAATTGTGTTCTCTGCAGTAGAGTGTGAAAGCTTGGCATTTTAGCTTGAGAAAGGACCTTGGTGTTCAGTAATTTATCTTGTCAGGTGATCTTTAAAATCTTCCTGAGACAATTTGAATGGACGCGATTCAATTTCCTGACATATACTGGTAGGTATATGTCTACGTTTCACAGGCATACAACAATGAAGTCAGCACAATGGCTTTGTAGACCTTCAGTTTGGTAGGCATCTAATACCTCTTCTCTCCACACTTTCCTTTAGAGCAGAGGTTCTCAACCTGTGCGTCGCGACCCCTTTGGGGGTTGAATGACCCTTTCACAGGGGTTGCCTAAGACCATCAGAAAACATATTTCGGATGGGCTTGGGAACCAAGACACTGCTCCTCTATTCATCGCCGGGGGGGGGGGGGGGGGTCCGCCCACATGCAGATACACCCACATACGAGTATTAAAGGGTCGCAGCATTTAGGAAGGTTGAGAACCACTGTTTTAGAGACTCCCAAACACTGAGCTAGCTCTAGCAATGCATGCATCAACCTCATCTATGTGGCTATCCCTGGAAAGTAAACTGCCAACATAAGCGAATTTATGCATAGTATTCAAAACTTCTCCATTTTCTGTAAACGATGATTCCACATTTGGATAGTATGGGGCTGGCAGGTAGAGAACCTGTTTTTTCTTGGTGTTAATTGTTAGACCAAAATTAGCACAAGCAGCAGAGAATTGATCCACACTTTGTTGCATCTCAGTTTCAGAGGTTGCACTGAGTACACAATCATGTAAAGAGAAAATCATGTACCAACTCTCCTTCTACTTTTGTCTTGACTTGTGGCCTTTTCAAGTTAAATAATTTCCCATCAGTGTGGTAGCTGACATTGATGCCATATCTGTCCTCATTGAAGGCATCTGATGTCATTGCAGAAAAAAGATCGTGCTAAATCATGAGAATAAGTACTCAGTCTTGCTTCACTCCATTGGTGACTAGGAAAGCAACAGAATCTGGGCAAGCATGCCATTATGAAATTGATGTACAATACTGATGAATTCTGGGTAACCAAATTTTGACATAATTTTATATAAGCCTTCGTAACTGAACAGTATCAAAGGCCTTGCTAACTGTTACAAAGATTATTTGACTTTCTCCTACTTGTTAAAGCCCAGATTTTTCCTTGTCCATAATGTCTTTCTCCCCATTACCAAAGATTTTGCAAATTAAGACAGTTTTACAAATTATGCTCCATTACATATTTTAGTACATCTCACATGAAAATCACCTATTGTATGCTTCTTTTTTAAAAATTTATTTACCTTTACTTTACAACATTCAGTTACAACTTTTTGAGTTCCACAGTTTCTCTGTCCCCCCCCATCCCCATGGTGACATGCAGTCTTATATAGGTTCTACATAGAACTTCACATTAGCAAATAGTTCGCTTCAATCTGCATTCAGACTCCATAGTTCTTTCTCTGGATGTGGATAGCCTTTTCCATCAAGAGTCTTTTGGACTTGTCTTATAACCTTGCGTTGCTAAGGGGAGACCAGTTTATAAAAGTTAGTCATCACATGTACAGTAAGGATGTTCTTAATTGTGTACAAAGTTCTCCTGGTTCTGCTCCCCTCACTCAGCCTCAGTTTATATAAGTCTCTCCAGGTTATTATGAAGTCCCTCTCCTTCCCATTTCTTATAGCACAATAGTATTCCATTACATTCATATACCACAACTTCTTCAGCCATTCCCCAGTTGGTGGGCATCCCCTCAATTTCCAATTCTTTGCTACCACAGAAAGAGCTGCTATGAATATTTTTGTACATACGAGTCCTTTTCCCATTTGCATGATCTTTTGGGGTACAGCCCTAGAAATGGTATTGCTGGGTTATTGTACACTTCTTTAAAGGAAATTTATACTTCAACAATATAGAGGCCCAACTAAATGAATGAATGAAAAATTGTAGCCACTTTTAAAGCCCTTCCTGTGTCTAAAACTCTGTACAAACCTCTGGGCTTACAAATAGAAAAGCAAGACAGTCCCTGCATTCAGGGAGCTCATGTTCAAAAGGTGGAGATACCGTGCAATGTCAGTTACGAGTCAGGTGAAAAGGCCCTCTTGTTCTTGGGATACAGCAGCAAAGCAGATGGTAATAATTCTTTAATGCTGCTTCTGCTGACAAAATCATATCCGTCTGTGGTGTTGAGCCATTCGACAGTGCCAGAGATTCTGTTGACAAGCACTTTATAAATAAAACCTCAAAGTAAAATATATAAATTATAATTTTTTAACAACTAGAAAGCAATCAGTCGATCATCAAACATGTATTAAGCACCTACTACGTTCCAGGCATTGCACTAGGTGCTGAAAGTAAGAAGACAGAAATGACCATCAAGGCTTTTACATTCTATCAGGGGAAGCCTTGGCCCGTATGCCATAGAGATGCCAAATAGATACAAGATGATTTGTAGGTGTTGAGGCCTCAGTGTGTTCACACCTGTTTCTAATTTAATGACTGTTCATTGAAAAAAATAAGTGTTAGGTTTGGGGAGACCACTTTAACACATCAAAAGGTGATTGATGAGGGCTCACAGACCCTTAAAATTTATCAGTTCCATATCCAGGACACTACTGCTCAAAACATTTTTGGAAATTTTGTTTGGAAAATGCCTTCAAAGCAAAAGTTTTTGGTTACCCCAAAGAGAGGGGAAGCTTTGTCGTTGGATACTTTTTTTTTGTTTTCCTGTTGTTTCAATCATGTCTGACTCTTCATGATCCCATTTAGGATTTTTTTTGGCAAAGATACTGGAGTGGTTTGCCTTCTCCAGTTCATCTGAGGAAACTGAGGCAAACTGGGTTAAGTGACATCCTCAGGATAACACAGCTAGTTAAGTGTCTGAGGTCAGATTTCAATTCAGGTCTCCCTGACTCCAGACCTGGTTCTGTATCCACTGTGCCACCTCGCCGCCCCTAAATATTATGTACTATATATCAAAGACTATACACTAAAATAATAATATTTTATACATGCTTGATTTTAAATTTTTGCAAAATCAGTGACATAGATGCAGAAGTAACAGAAAAACTCCGCATTGCAGAAGGTGATGGTCGAGGTTGGGAAGAGAAGGGCATTCCAAGGGGAGGACTAAGACCAAGCAAAGACACTCAGAGGCAAGGGCCAGCCATGATACCTTTGGGAAATGCAAGGTAATCCATTAAGCATTAGCTAGGTGGGACCTTGGATCAGGGTAAGGTCAAGAAATAGTGGAACCAGGGGAGGAAGCACCTTGAATACCAGGCTAAGGAGTCAGGATTGTTCTATAGGTGACATACAACATGTGTGAGCAGGGTAGCTGCGACCAGAGCTGGGCATTTCAAAAATTATTCTGACATTGCATTGTGTAGAGAGTAATAGGTATGGGAAGGAAAACCCAGAAAGAGTCCATAGAATACCAGTTAGGAGGCTGTTGCAGTTATCTAGGAGAAAAAGAAATAAAGGTCCAAGTTAGGTCAATTTGTTGAGGGGCAATTTCTTTTTATGTGGTAGAATTTAAGAAAAAGTATACTCTAGTAGAAAGATATTATTAATAAAGGCCTTATTTTTAGCTACTGTGACTATGAGCAATTGCCAAAAATAATATTAGTACTAGGAGCTACTAGCCTGACTCCACAAACAGTAACACTGCTGATAAATATTCAGCAAATGTCTCCAAAAACTGGAAATGAAAAAAAAGAAACCCACCATCTATTCCAGTTCCATTCCAGCACAGACCAGTGACCTGGATAATGAAGCAGCTCTCCTTGCCAGGGAAGGAAAGGATGGAATCAAAATGAACCTGTATTTTGGCTTGGAACATGGGAAAAATAATTGTCCTGATCACTAATTATTCATATGGCAAACTCATCTGGAATAATTTCATGGTCCCTTGAATAGAATGCACTCCACTTAGAAGTGAGGATGCAACACCATTTAAGGATAGCACCTGGAGGCCTTGGAAGCAGGTTTTGATCTAATTCAATTCAAGCAAATACCAAGAGAATATTATGTGCAAGAATCTGTGCCAGCTTTGAAGATACAAAGACAAAAATGAGATAATCTTTGACCTCAGAGAACTTGCATTCTACCGGAAAAGAGGTTTAAAAAAATGAAAAAAGAAAAAGCTTAAGGATGGATTAAGTGCCAGGAAGCTGATGCTGGAAAGATCAACTGCATCCTTCTACAAAATATCCCGTGGAACCACTGTCAAGAAGAGATTCTGGACTGCTCTAGCTTTTCTTAGGTTGAGGATAGATAGATAGATAGATAGATAGATAGATAGATAGATAGA
>JAQQSU010008780.1:0-12859 GCA_028627135.1 Pseudochirops cupreus
TGGCTTCCTTTTATTTCCAAGATAAAATTTAAAGGCTTCTCTTGGCATTTACGTCTATTTATAACCTGGTACCTTCCTATCTTTCCTTTCTTCTTATACCTTAATTCCCTTCATATATTATGTAATCAGCCTACCTACAGTTCTTTGACTATCTCACTCTCCCATCTCTGTATTTAGTACAGGCTGTCCTCCATGCCTGAAATACTCTAATCCCCCTCTACACCTTTTTCTAATGCCCATTTTTTCCTGGATTCCTTTAAGATTCAATTCAAATCCCACCTTCTACAGGAAGTCTTTCTCAGTTTTTCCAGTGGTTTTGCAGTGGCCATGATGGGTATTTGGAAAAAAGACCACAATAGAGATATAATGAAATTTATATTCTAACTAATATATATCTCTTGTAGAGAGCAAGGAAATAAAGAAATTCTTTTCCATTAAATAATATAAATTTTATAGGAATTTGAAGAAGAAATCTAAGCTGAACATTTGAGGATATATGTAATGACATAGACAGTCAGTGTCACATGACTAGTAATAGCTAGGACTAGAACAGAGGATGCCTGACTGCAACAAAGCACATCCATTGTTTTACCTTACTTGGTAGGTAAATGTATATTCTTTGGCAGTTGGAAGATAAATAAGGCTGAAGCAGAGGGTTTTGGTTAGAGAATAAAAGGTTAAGGTTAGCCTAAATTTTATAAAACCTTGAAAACCAATGTTTTGGGCTAACCAAATGCTAGTTCTTCAATAGTTTATATTCAGCATTAGAATGAAATGAGGCACTTGTAGGTCATTCAACAGTTAAAAAAGGAGAATTATTTCTCCATAGCAGGAGGAAGAGATTTAACAAAGATGGACTTTCAAAATACCTTTACTTCATTTAGCTCATCCAAGTTCCACTGCCTCTGAATTGCTCATCAAAGTCTGACAGCCAAGCATAAAAGGAGCATTTGAGCTCTTTGTGGTAGTTTTGTACTCAGATGGCCAAATTAAATCAGTATGTATTTAAGTACTTCAGTACAAAAGTGGACATAGTGTATTCCATATATATTCCAGACCCATGAGAAAGCTGGTTAAATGTCATAGATCTATGTGATGGAGTGTCATGTGTTAGGAACAGAGAGAAGGATAGTTTGGCTATATCTCAGAGTGCAGGATGATAAGTGGGAGAGTAATGCTTATCAGAGCTGGAAAGATAGATTGGGACAAAGTTGTGGAGACCTTTAAAAACTAAATAGGTTATTTTTTTAATCCTAGAAGCAATAGGAAACTATTGAATTGATTAAATTGAGAGGTCATATTAAGGAAAATTTGAGGTAAGGAGGAGGCTGTTGTCATAATGTAGGGTTTAAACAAAGATAGTAGCTGTGTGAATGATGAGAAGAGGTGAGATGCAAGTGATGTAAAGTTTAAAATAACAAGATTTTGGCAATTGATTGGTTATATGGGGTGAGGGAAAGTAAGGCATCTAAGGCAATGTCATTATTATAGTCCTGTAAGAGTAGAGCTTTCCAGTGGTGGTGGTGATATGATGCCTTCAGTGGGTACCTTTCACAGAAGTAGAGAAATTTGAAAGAGGTGAGGGTTTTTAGGGAAAGATAAGGAGTTTAATTTTAGACACATTGAGTTCAAGATATCTCCTACGTATTCAGATTAGAAGGAAGAATAAAAACATAATGATAGGGTATACAATTGAAGTAACTATCCAAGGACAGTTGGTGATGAGGGATTAAAGATGGGGAAAGACAAATACAGACATATGCAATACATATGTGTACACACACATATATGTGAGTTGGCAGCATAGAGATGGTAGGTAAACCCATGGGAGCTGGTGAAGTAACAAGAGAAAAAGTGCAAGGGAAAAAAGAAGAGGGCCTAGGACAGTTTTGGGGAACACCAACTAGGGCATATGTTGAGCCAGCAAAGGAGACTTGATGAGTATTCAAATATGTAGAAAAACTAGGAGAGTATAGTGTCACAAAAAACTCATAGAAGAGAAGAGTGTCTAGGAGAAAAAAGGTAGTCAGATGCAACGAATAGGTTGATAAAGATGAGGACTGAGATCAGATTTGACAATTAAGAGATTATTGATAACTTTAGAGAGCAATTTCAGCTGACTGATAAGATAAGAAGCCAGATTCCAAAGGGTTGGGGTGAGGAAGTAGAGGCAATGATTATAATAGACAGCTTTTTCAAGGAATTTGGCTTAAAAAAGGAAGAGACAGTAGTTTGAGGGGGATAGTGGAGTAGGGTCTAGTGAAAGTGCTTTTATTTTTTTTAAAGCGTAGGGGAGACAGGTATGTCTGAAGGTGATAGGGAAGGAACCAATAGATGGATTTTGAAGTTGAGAAAATGGGATAATTAAAGGTCCAAAAAGCATATATGCTCAGAACATTTAATATTTTACAGTGGAAATCTATACCAAATTAGAAGAAAGAATAAAAGTGAAAAAATATGTCATGCAATTGAAGAGGAACTGCAATTTAATGAAACTGCAGATGTCAAAGAAATGGTAATGGGTGGGGGGCGGGGGAGAATGTACATTGGCATAGACTATCACCATTTTTTAAGGAAGTTTTATACATTTAGTTGAATTTCCACAACCAGGAATCTGAGTGTAGAAAATGCCTCCCAAAACATTTAGTCTATTTCCAGAAAATAACAGAGCCAAGGCCACTCTTTAATGTTACAGTCCTAAGAGTATTGGTGTACAATGCATGAGAAAATCAAAACAACACTAAAGAAAACTGTAAGAGATCTTACAAGAGATTATACAGTTTTCAAGATATTTGAAAAGGAGGATACAAAGCTCTTGGGGAAAGTCAGGTTAATTGTAGAATTTCTTGGAAGAATTGAATGAAACGTACAATTATTGTGTGGCATAACTTCTTTGAAATGGTATAGTAAATTATCCCTGGAGAGATAGTAGCTTTATATTTAGCCTAGGAATAGAGAGTGGTAGTGGCCTATGATTTCCTTAAATTTAAAATCCTCCTGTCTCCAATGTAAATTCTAATTATTTTCTGTAGTAGGGCAAAAGTTTCTGTGATTAGGATTTCCCTCTTTACTGGCTCTTATATGATTTCAGATGCTTTAAAGTATTTACCAAACATCAGTGTTTCTAGTTTTTAATTTAAAAAATGTCAAATACAAGTATTTTTAAAAATTAATATGTCCTTCCTACTACCTCTGTCTTCTATTTTGAAACAAAACGAAAATCAAATCCCTTAATATATCTCTACATAGTCTGTCAAAACAAATTCCCACTTTAGTCATGTGCAAAAAATGTCTTTTTCTACATTTTAAAGTTATATGTTTCATCTTCATTCTTTTGTACTTGTTTATCATTTCAGAGTTCTAAATTATTTCAGAGGTTTTTTTCGGTGTAATGTTATCTTTATAAATTGTTCTCAGTATTCTGCTTACTTCACACTGCATCATTTCATATAGGTCTCAGTTTCCTCTGAAATTGTCCATTTCATCATTTCTTATAGAACAGTAATATTCCATTACTTTTCATATATCACAGTTTACATAGTCATTCCCAAATAGGAGGACAATTCATTGGTTTCCAATTTTTGGCTGCTATGAAATGTTGCTAAAAATATTTTTGTACATAAAGATCTTTTTTTTTCTTTGATTTTTTCAGGGAAATAGGTCTTAGTATTAGGATAGCTGGGTGAAAGGGTCTGCACAGTTTGTTATCTTTCTGTACAAGGTTCGAGAATGACTTTACTGATACATAGTTCTCCCAGCAGTGCTGTAGTGTACTTGTTTTTTCACAGCTCCTCCATTTGCTATTTCTCTCTTCTTCTTCTATCATCTGATAGTTGTGAGGTAGAATCTCAAAGTTGCTTTAATTTGCATTTCTCTAATTATTAGCTTAGATTTCTTCCCCTGAAAACTGCCTGTCTCTTCATATTTTTTCACCATTTATCTAATGGGGAATGAATTGTAGGTTTATTGATTTGAATCAGTTGTTTATGTATGTCTTGTAAATGAGACCCATAACAGAAGAACTTGTAGCAAAGATTTTTTCCCAATCACAAAAACTTTGGAATTTCACATAGTTAAAATTGTCCATTTCTATGGTCCTATCACTTAGTCATCAACTCTTTCCCTATCCATAAATCCAAAAAGTAATTCTTTTTTGCTTCTCTAATTTGTTTATGATGTGACTTTTTATTTCTGTTTAGAACTTATCTTGTCATATTGTGTGAAATGTTGATCTAAAACTAATTTCTTCCAAACTTCTGTCCAGTTTTCTTAGTAGCTTTTGGTGAAGGTAATGAATGAGCTATTGCCTCTGTAATTGGGTTCTTTGGGTTTATCAAACACTATGCTACTGTATTTGTTTGCTTCTGTATTCTGTGTACCTAATTTGATCTGATCTAATCTCTCTTTTTCTTTCCTTTCTCTTTTTAAAAATGATTTTTAATGATTACTGCATTGAAATCTGGTACTGATCCTTTTCCTTCTCATTTTTTTCATCATTACCCTTGATATGCTTGATCTTTTGTTCTGCCATATGAATTTTGCTATTTTTTCTAATTTTATAAATATTCATTTGGTAGTTCAATTGATATAGCATTGAATAAGTAAATTAGTTTAGGTAGTATTGTCATTTTTATTATACTGGTTTGATCTAACCTTGAGCAGTTAATGTTTCTCTACTTGTTTTGGTCTGTCTTTATTTCTGCAGAGTGTTTTATAGTTATATTCACAATATTCCCTGGATGAGTCTTGGTAGATACTCTCCTCATATATTTCATAGCTCTTTTTAGCTCTTCTTGCTGGGTTTTGTTGGTTATATATGGGAATGCTGGATTTATCTTACATTCTGTAACTTGGGTGAAGTGAATATTTTAATTTGTTAGTTCATTCTCTTAAGGTCCTTTAAGCATATGCCACCATAGCAGCTGCAAAAGGTGATCATTTGTTTTCTCTTTCCATATACTTATTTCCTTACTTTCTTCTTATTTTATTGCTATAGCAAGTTAAATAGTAATGGTAATAATGGTAATATCTACATTTTACCCCTGATCTTATAGGAAAGGCCTCTAACTTTTCTTCATTACATATAATATATTCTTTACTACATTAATGAATTTATTCCTATGATTTCTAGAGTTTTTAATAGAAATGAGTGTTATATTTTGTCAAAAAACTTTTTAAAATCTATTGATATGGCTATCATTATTAACATGTTTTATTATATTTATTATCTTCCTTATATTGATCTAACCTAGTGTTTCTAGTTCTGCAAAGATTTTTTTTTACTATTAAATCATATCAAAATAATATTAAAATTTAGTGTATTGAAATTTTTGTTATAGATTTAAAATTTTTCTTCGTAAGTGTATTGTGATAGAATAAAAACACTCCTTTACTCACATATTCTTTTACCTAGCTGCCTTGATAAAATTGAGTGTCTATTTTGCAAAAAAGAATTTTGAAGTGTGATGGTTTTTTTCTTTTCTTTTTTTCCCACGTAGCCTGGCATATTCACTCAGTTGCTGGCTGCTGCTGAAGAGCGGTGGTGGCTTTGGATCATTTGTGCTTTGCCAGCAGGGCTGCTTTTAGTATTGATTATTTTATTTTGCTGGCCAAGAAAGGTAATAGAAGAGGATTTCTTCACTCGGTTTTTTCAGTGTTTAAGAGTTTCTGTTGACTGACCAAGTGACTCATTTAAGTAGTAAACTGAACTTTCTGAACGATTTTAATAATACTTCATTATTTGTGTGACACACTCATTACAAGTTATAGTGAAATTAGCTTATGTTAATCACCACAGAAAAAAGATGAAGATGCAGAGTACAAGAAAACTGATATACATAAGCCACAAACAAAGGGGGCACTAGAACAAGAAGTGAAAGAGGAGAAGGCATCCCTAGAGAATACTACAGATCTGGAAGAGGAAAAAGAAAATCAAGACGATGGTGAAAATGAAAAAGGTATGATGGCAGTGATTTACATGGGTACATTTATGTGGCGTGATATCCATATAAAAAGATTAGTGCTATCTGGTAAGTACTAGTTTTGGTGTTAGTTATAATAACTTATTCAAATATATAGATCCACCTTAGCTTATAGGCTAAAAGCCAGAGGGAGTTCTCAAAGCAGTTCTAGACATTGTGGTCTGAGAGGCCTTTCCATGGTTTTGCTGATGCGTGGCTGGTGACAATTTTAGTTGCTGAAGTTGGTCCCTTCTCAGTGACCATCTACTGCTTCCTGTGCCACAATTCATCAACAGGTTTCTGAAGAACAGATGGCAAAGAAATAAGATACCATCTGAGTTGACATTAAAGAGCTTAGATCTTATCAGCAGCATCTCTTAGAAGGCTAAAAGGAAGTGCATTTTAGATGTCTTTCAGTATTTCTTTTTTTAAAAAACAAATTAATTAATTTATTTTCTTGTTTACATCATTCATTTCTACGAGATTTTGAGTTACAGATTTTCTCCCCATCTTTCCCCTACCCAACACCTCAAAACAGTCATCCCACTTATAATCCCTCCCCCAAACTACTGTCTCCTATGTCCTCTTCCTCACCCCTCTGACTTTCTGGTAGGGCAGGATGGATCTCCCTACCACAGTGCCTGTGTATCTTAATTCCTAGTTGGATGTAGTTAATAATAATGATAATAATAATAATAATAATGATAATAATAATATATATACATGTATATTTTTTAACATTTGATTATAGAACTTTAAATTCTAGATTCTTTCCCTTCCTCCCTCGTCACCCACCTCTACTGGAAGGACAAGCAATTAAATACAGGCTGTATATCTGTAATTATGCAGAACATCTCCACAGTGGGCAAATTGTGAGAGACTGATTATATGTCCCTCCTTCCTATCCTGCCCCCCCTTGTTCTGTTCTCTACCCTGTCCCTGTCTCTTTACAGAAGTGTGTACTTCCAGCAACCCTCCCCCCACCTTGCCCTCCCCTCTGTCATCCCACCTCTTATTCCCATCCCCCTACTCTCCTGTGTGGCAAGATACCCAGTTTAGAGTTTATGTCATTCCTTTCCTAAGCCAGATTCAATGAGAGTAAGGTTGACCCTTTTCCTTTTGCCTTCCTTTGAATCCAGAATCTCTTATCCTAAATTTAGCACACTTTTCACTGTAGCACTTTGAAAGATTATTATGCAAAAAAAAGTGACTTGACAATTTGTTGGCTCCAGAAGGCAGAAGTAGGACAGTGTATAGAAGTTAGATTAAGGATGTATAAAGAATTGTGAGTAAAAGCTTCATAATAACTAGCATTAACACAGAGGTCTTACATAATTCCAAAAAGGGAACAAGTTGTTTCATATATTAGTGAGTTATCCATCAGCTGGAGGTGTCCAATAATATTCTAGATAACAACTTGGAATTTTGTAGAGGAGATTAATGAATTAGGGTAAGAATTGGAGTAGATAACATCTAGAATCTCTTGTAATATTAATTTACCATGAGGCTATAAACCCCTAGTATTTTGGCTTCCCAGGAGCAAGTTACTCGGATGAATTTCTAGAGATACAAATCAAATGCCCAGAGTTTCATTCACCTTAATTATTTTCAATTGATTTGTTTATTATATGAGCCTATAAGGGAGCAGGGAGAAGGGCGAATATAATGGGTGCCAAGTAGCCACTGGTTGGGGGGAAATAGATCACAAATAACTAGTCCTTCAGTGGCAGAAGCCTGCCAAAACGTTCATCCCACAGAACACGATTTCCACATTAAAGGATTGCCAGAGTTTTCTTCCTACTGGCTCTCTCCCAGACTAGTCTAATTGAAGATGCTAGATCTAGACTAAATCCAAGGTCCTAGTGTCTCCCCACAACAGACTGTGCTGAGTGCTTATAATTTGACGTAGTTTTGCTGAGGTCTGCTCTAGTTCTAATCTTGAACACGGAATCAACCTCAATGCCAGTTTTTGGTTTAACTCCAAATGACCTGTCAGATTTTGTTTCAATAGGAACACTTTGGCATGCCTTGAGATTACATACATGCCACATAGTTTACTTCCTGAGATAGATAAAATAGGAATGCAAATATAAAATCAAAAAATACGTGAGGGCTTTGTATGCCCTTAAGGGTGTTTTTTCTTTTGTTTGTTTTCATATCAGGGTATCAATAGACCTTGAAAATGGAAGGGTCTTTAAAGAGAAATTAATTGATTTTTTATCAATGTCTGCTGTGCTTATATAGTACAGACGACCCAGAATTAGGATAAAAGAAGAGTAGCAGATGTTTAAGACACTAGAAGTAAACAGAGCAGCAGATATGCTAATTAAAAATCTAATATTTATATATCTAGGAAGGTATTCAAATTTTAGAGCACAAATGTTCATAAGTTTTTCTTGTAAATCAAAATAAGATATACTCTTTCCTCTTACATTAATAATCTTCTGTTACTCTTTTAATGTCTCAGGAGAAAGATATGGAGTCAGATCTTGAATTTTGTGTTTTCAAATGGATTTTTCCTTATCTAGTAACAGAGAAGTTTGTGGTATATAGAAATGAACACTGGATTCTAAGAATCAATTGATTTCCAATTCCTACTTTTGTGTTAATTTTTCCTTTTGCAAAACTCTCCTATTCTATTTGTTATCCTAATGTAGAAAATTAGTATTAATAATATTTGCCTTATCTGAAAGATTTTTTTGTGAGGATCATATGATAAAATTATTATGAAGGCTTTTGGAATCACATAAAACACTGTACACATTCTAGCTATTAAGTTGTTTCTGTGAGGAGGTCAGCCATAGGTTTTTTTCTCTCCTCCAGTTCGTCAAACTTGATGGTTTGATATGGTATTTAAAGTTGGCCTTTAGAAAGTCACCTGCTACTTCAAATATGAATAATTTATTTAAAAATTTATAACAAAAGTCAGTGTTTAACAAAATAAGGGATATTATAATTAACACAGGACATTTTTGAATGGAGGAATTTGTTTTAAAAAAATGTTGGATTCTTTGTATTTACCCTTATTGTATCTTATTTTCAATAACATATCTCTGAGTTTACAGTGCATCATTTCTGTGACATCTCTATTCTAGAGGAAGATGATGAAACTGAAGAAAAGAGTGAAGAAGAAAATGAAACTATAGATGGGCATGAAGAAGGCAGTAAATCCAATAAATCTGGATCAGAAGATGAGGTGAGCTCTTTAATAAGAAGAACTAGTTTCAGTTTGATGTGGTCATGGATTCTTAAGAATAGCCTTAGGGAAAAAAATCTGATCCATGTCAATTTTTTTGTTACACTTTCTCTAAACAGCATTCCAAGAAGTCTTCATTATTGATGTCTTTAAGGAAGTCAGGAAAATATTGCAGTTAATATTATCCTAATTCCCAGTGCAGCAGTAAAGAGGTTTAGTCATTGATATATGACTTCTAAAGATATAGTTTGCACTGACACCATTTTTAAATCAGCAGAATTCTAGTAAGGTATCAGTCCTTGTAAGGCTTTTTAAAAAATGTTTTTGATATTAGAAAATGATTTTTTCTTTAATGACAGCTGTGAAAATAGATCTCTTCTTTAATATTAATGTTTTAATGGCATATTTTAGGAATGTAGTTCAATAATTAGTTATTGAGCCCTTAGAGTATTGTTAGGTGTTCATAAACCTTTCTATATGGGTTTTTGCCCATGGATTTTTAGTATGATTTTCATTTTGCCTGGTAGTATAATGGAGAGAGCTCTGATCTCCAATCAGGAGACTCTTGCTCCACCACTTACCACAGACAAGTCTAGCCTATCTTGGCCTTACTTTCCTCATCCATAAAATGGTGACAGTAGCCCTCTTTATACCTTACAGGGTTCTGAGGATCAAAGGAAATAATACCTGTTGATGTATTTGGTATACAGTATCAACTTTTTTCAGTTGGTATTTCATTAATAATTGAATGTCCTTTTAAATTACAAGTATAATTTCTTGAGTACTTTGAAATGTTAAAAAAAGATAACTTTCTGCTGGGATTTTTATTTTTTGGTGAATCACAAAAACCACAAATTATTCAGGTCACAATTCTGAATAAAATTGCATTTTTAAAAGTCTTTTCTCAAGTTGATATGAAGAGCTACAAGAGAAGCTGTTTTCTATTATATTTTTGGATGCAGTCATAATGCCAGTCATAGTGTGCATCAGAATTGCATAGAGTTAGTAGTAAGGACTGGACCATTGATTTCATTGGCATATGGATAGATCTGCTGGTGAGGAAACTTAACAATGCAGGCTCACACCTTCACAACTTGCCCAGGGTTGATGCAGCCCAGAAGTGTAAGAGGATTGCCTATGTGCCACACTGTCTCCTTAAGATTAGAGGCATAGATCTGGGCTCTAAGAATCCAGCAAGTCCACCCTTGTCATTCTGTAGGTGAAGAATCAAGTACTTGAAATTAAGTACTGTTGTAAATTAACAAGTGAAGTGGCATACTAGTCTAATGGTAAAGTTTCTTGTTCATAAGACCAGCTCTGTTCCCTTTGTTTCAGTTTAATAAGTATTGATTAAGCACCTATTATGTTAGCCATCATTGTGCTAGATTTTGGGATACAATAACAGAAAGAAAAAATCCAAACCCTTGTAGCATCAATGCAATATTCACAGTGCCCACGGTCACTATAAATATACCTGCATAGTGCCTGATCACAAAATATAACAGACTCTCTGTATAGAAGACAGAAGCAAAACATTTATTCAGACATCAGAAAATTGAACCCCAAAACCAGTAAGCCAATTCCATCATAATAGCAAAGAAGTTAATAAGCCACAACAGCAGAGAGAACCTCATTATCCTTTCACCTTCCCACAAACCAGCACAAGACCAATATTTACTCACAAGTCTATCTGTCTCCTTTAAAAGTGTCCCCTCATCCCAGCCGTGAAGCTTGCTCTGACTCCCAGCTTCCTGTGAGTTCTGCTCCACCCTTCAGCAAACTCCTCTCACCACAGGCTCCATGTGACTACATTCAGCCTATTGGGGGGCAGGGTTTATTTTTCAAAGCAGGGAAGGTCTTCAAATTACTATTACCATTACATTTGGCCCCAAGATCTTTCACGTCCCTTACATAGCAAAAATACATTAGCAATACATTTCATTACATAGATTTAATGAAAGTTTAGGGGTAACTGGTGTCAACAGAACTTTGCAACAATATAACAGGGATAATAGGAAATAAGCACATAAAACGATATCTTAGGGTGGGAGCACCCCATCTTTACCCCCTTGAATGAATGGGGCTCAAAATCGTGGGGTAAGATCTCTTCTACATAGCTACTTCCAGCTGAAATTGGACATATAGCTGTCCCTGCCCCAAGAGGTCCCATTCAAGAGGTTAGTCCTTTAGCTGGCATCCAGAGCTTGGTCAACACCAGGTCTAGGGATAGCACATCACAGTCATGGACATGGGGTGGCATCCAGCTTAAGCGATCAGGTATCTGCAGGTGTAGAGTACTAAGCCTTCAGGAAACAAATCTTCGCAAATAAGTTTAACAGCCAAAAAGAACAAACTATAAGGTCAACTGTGCTTCTGGAGTCCATGGACTCTATCATAGCCTCATTCATGGTAGAATATATGAGTTAAGGGTACAATTTTGCAGTCATCTTCTGAATAAACAACAATTGTGGTATTGTCTTTCCCATGTGCTCTAATCTCCACAGCCTTTGGAACATCATCTGGTTTCCGCTTTACCCATACTTTTTAGCTCCCAATTTTATTCTGTTAGTAGAACCAAACTCTTTAGTTCCTCTGATAGTTATTTCAGGAGGGTCAATTTTCACAATGGATATTGTTTCACAAGGAATAATAATCACTTGAACTATTCTATCATTTTTACAAAACCGTATGGGTTCTGGCACCCAAATTTTGCAATATCACAATAATTTTACCTTGATTATTAGAATTTATTACTCCAGCTAATACATGTATTTTTCAAGCTACTAAACCTGATTTAGGTAATATCCACCCAAAATGATTTTTAGGAATTCTCATACATATTTCATTAGAGATGTTTGCTTATTTCTTTTCTATCCAACCAAAAGTATTCAAAACAATGTAAATCATATCCTGCTGAACCAGGTGTTCCTGGATATGGTGCTGGGACATCCTGCCTCACAGTCTAGTACTCAATATTTGGGATCTTACATTTCTGCTGTTTTCTAATTTGCAGATTTGGAGTCATGATTCTGGCTAGAGGTATGCTTCCTCTCAGTGGTCTATTATTCAAATCATGTAAAACAATGAACAAGTTATTCTTTCCAATATTGATATGAATTATTTGAACTTAATTTCCTTAACTGTTCTTTCAGTAATCCATTCATTCTTTCAATTAACCCAGATCCTTATGGTTAATGTGGAATATGACATATCTATTCTGTATTGATTAATATGTAATATCTCTTCATTTCATTACCTTTGAAATGTGATCCATTGGCGGGCAGAGCCAAGATGGCGGCGTAGCCACCCCAAAATACCCATAAAATAGGACTCTAAACCAATCCTAGAACTCCAAAACGCACACAAAGATACTTCCCACTAAAGTCAGCTCGGCTACGAGGAACCATATCAGCACTGCGAAACCAGCCTGGTCTCAAGCCGCGGCTGTGCCCCAGGGGCGGCTGGACAGGAGAAGCAGAGGATTCTCTCTGGTGAGCAGATTAGCAGCAGCTGCGAGCAGCTCAGTGGGACTTGCGAAGTTGGGAGGGAGGAGCAGTCCGGAGGGAGGAGCAGTCCGGCCAAAAGGCCTTCAGAGCAGAAAAGCGAAAGGCGGAGGTTTTGCACCCGCCTCTGCATTGCAGCTTCCCGCCCGCGGCCTGCAGATAGCAGGGGGACAGAGCGATTGTTCTCAGGACAGTGCTCT
>JAQQSU010008781.1:0-12859 GCA_028627135.1 Pseudochirops cupreus
GCTAAAAAGAGTTATTTCCACTTTCTTTTCATCTACCCAAAAGAATGAAATGTTATGTCTTTAAAGGAACAATCTCAACCTCTTAACATTTTTGTGGATAGTAAATATTGTTTTTACACTATAAAGAACATTGAAACAGCAAATATTAGGTATTTCCACAATCAAGAGTTATATCAATTATTTTTACAGTTGCAACAAGTAGTAAGAAGTAGAAAGAAATCCTTTTTATATTTCTCACATTTGCTCTCACATTTCCTCTTTACCATTCAACAAGAAAATGCTATAGATGATAAATTGACAACACAAACTTACCCAACACTTCTTCCTTTATCTCTGCATTCAAAATGCAAGGATGATAATTAAATAATTTCTCATTACTTGAGAACAGGCCACACAAAAAGCTAAATCATGATCAAAAATACCTTCCTCACATACCTCCCCTCTCTTCCAGCACTATTAGTCCTACAAGTTTAAAACCTAATAGTTTTTGGCAAATGGAGGTTACTCCTTATCCTACCTTTAAAAAAAATGACAAGATATCCATGTGACAGTGAACACTTTTTTCCTCATACGCTTCTGTTTTGGTAACTTTGAAGGCTGAATAATCCTCGCTGTTTAAAGCTAAATATGGATGGAGAAAATCAGCTACCAAATATTTACAATCATCAGAATTGACACATACTGATATTTGGAGTGAGATAAGTATTATCAAACACAGTTTAAATCTGTGATCTAAGCAATTTGAACAAGAAAGCTGAGTTTTCTTGAAGCTGAAACTGTAATTTAATTTTTTCGAGCCATATGCCAGCATTAGAGTTCTTTTTAGGTTGAAGGCTAACAGTTTATCGTAACGATGAGTTATAAACCAATTTAAGGCGAATGAGAAATGGGAAAGAAAACTTTCAGTGTGTTACTAGAAGGCTCTGTTTTACTTTTTATTGTTGCCATTTCTTCAAGAACTGGGCTTTTTGGAATGATATTTTCTCCTAATACAAGATACTATGTAATCGTGTATTTAAATCATGGAGAGTCCTCTCCCTGTAACATCCCTCATAAATGGAAAGGCAACAGTCAATGACCATATTTCCACTCAAAAAAAATTTTAAACTTAAAAACATTTTAACCATTTTGGTTTCTTCATAACTGTGGACACTCCCATTCATTTAACTTAATAAAGCTACATTGTATGGACAGAGCAAAATTATTTTCCTTCAGTTTTATATGATTACACCTGTAGCTACACTTCAGTAAGGAGAAGCATTGTTTTTTCACTCAATTTCCATTGTTTTTTCACTCTTAAGTACCCTTACAGAAATAAAAACCAATAATTCCCCTGCCTACACTGGCAAGTCATTTCTTTTCTTTTACTTTTTTTTTTGCTTTTTTGTAGGGAAGTCGGGGTTAAGTGACTTGCCCAAGGTCACACAGCTAGAGTTAAGTGTCTGAGGCCACATTTGAACTCAGGTCCTCCTGACTTCAGGGCTGGTGCTCTATTCACTGTGCCACCTAGCCACCCCAGTAGAAGAGTTGAAGTGTCTTACTCTTTTTTTTTTTCCTTTTTGGAGAGGGGAGGGCAGGGCAATTGGGGACTGGCAAGTCATATCAATCTTTCTGTGAAACCTATTTACAAAAATAAAAAGGGGGATTTGGACCAATACACCACAAGGGCAATTAGCTATGACCTTATACACCCTAAATTTTTTAAGCATCACTAAAAATGGGTATACACCAGCAGAATAACAATTTGAAAAAGTACATATTCCCAAATAAAGTAATGGAAAAGACCTGCCCCTTAATCATGTAGAGGTGAGGTTGTGCTTATATTTTTTTAGACACTGATGGATGACCGTTGAAGATGCCAACACAGAATACCCAAGCCTGTTTCACGACTCACCTCCCAGATGCAGAAACAGAGAAGATGATCAAGGGGTCCCTCATACACAGGATGATATAGCCTTCTAATGGAACATCAAACAATTTCAGACTTTGGGGGCGCCTGCACTTCAAGAAATATCGGATTCTCTAACAAGAACTGATCTGGGGACTTTTTAAATCACAGGACTAATAGCCTTCCTTTTAATATCAGCAGCCATGCCTGCTATTTCTTTGTTAATTGGAATACAAACTGCTCAATTTGTGAATGAATTGGCAAAGAATATTAGTATGGCTTTGAAAACCCAAGACTTTATTGATAAGACATACTGTATAATATCAATTTGTTATAAAATCACTTTGTTGGAACAGTTAGAAACACTTACAACCAGACTCCTTCTCTGATGTAATTATGGATACACCTATCTACATATGGATTGTTAACTGCATTAATTTTACTCTTACTTAACATATATGTAGTAGAGATTCTGTTGTGGTAGTTGCTGGATAACCTTTATTTGCTTTTTTCCAATTAATTTCACTTATGCTTGATATCAAACATCAGGGGTAATATGCATTAGTTCAAATTTCTGATGTCTTAAGCAAAAAAAAAAGGTGGGGGGGAGGTTTGTCAGATTTCTTGTTACTAAATTCACTGCCCTAATATTGTTAATGGTTTCAACCACTGTGTTTGCAATCCGAACTGCACAACAGGTTAATGAATTATCACAAAATGTTTCTGTAGCTTTTAAGACACAATATGATATAGATAAGGATCTTTTGTATAAGATCAGTTTATTACAACAATTAGTATTATACTCAGGTGATGAGTTAAAAGCATTAAAAACTCAACTGTTACTTAGATGTAATGATAAATACACATTTATTTGTGTTACTCCTAGCTTATATAATTCTTCTCATCCCAACACCACATGGGACAGGATCAGAGCCCACTTATTGGGAGTGTGGCATAATTCCAATATCACCATGGAAAGCTTTCCATCAGATTGTTAAGATGTTGAACATAGTGAATCCTTGGGATTGACCCAGAAGGAGTTACAAAAACAATTATTGATACATTGAAAAAAAATTTCTCAATTTCAGAATACAGTGGATGGTAGTATGCATCTGCTTCCTATTTTAATCATTATAATAGTCTGTTATATATTTGGACCTTGCATTATGATGCCGTCTTCAATAAGGCACAGCACGAAACAGGAGAGTGTACAATGATGGATGCTATCCAGGCGGAGATTGGATGCATTCATACGTTTATTGTATGCATGCTAAGCAAGTCTCAACTAAGCATCTGAGGGTCCAGGTTTATATACTATAGCTAAAGCACTTACATCATACTTTCTCATGGGAAATTTCGTAGTTTGCAACATGAGGGACCTAACTTGCAACTTTGCTGGACGCTATTCCCGTGGGATGCTTCCTTGCTTTCTTATCTCATGCATCACTACTTTCTCTATATCGCTCAAACAGCCAGGGTCTCAGGGATGCAGAATGTTCCAAGCCTCCCTTGCATGGGGGATGAGAAACAGGGGGTTGGTGAGCCAACATCTTGAGATATAGCAGGCCTAGGTGGGTGGGAACAAGGCTCAAGGGAGTCCTTGGCATGGATTCATGTCCATGGCAGACCCCTCAGAACTAACCCTCGACATTGCCCCCTACAGCATTATATGAATAATGTCATGCAATATGAAGGCTTTAGGCACTGAATTACATGCCTTTGAACTTTTTAAAAGGGAGAAATTATGTGGGGAGTCAAGGGGACCTGATCCAGGACTCAGATAAAAATCACAACAGCTAGCTCTAAAGGAAATCCTTTGAGATACAGCTTTCAAAAGCTTGCTCCTGGAATCTTCCTTTAATATGGGCTACATTTAAAAGGATGTTATTTGAGTTTTGAGATCAAAGGCTCTACCCTAAGATTTTAGTCACCCAGATGGTAAATCCTTATTAAATTATCCATTCTGTGCTACTTCCAGGATATGATAGACTATCTAAAATAATGATAAGAAAACTCGAGTCCTATTCCTTTGTCTCACTGTTCTATAAAAACCTTGTCCAAAGAATCAATAAACGGAGTTCTTCCTTGAACTACCCTCATGGAACGTTCATTCTCATTCACATCTCTGACCACTGTTAGTGTGAGACACTGAGTGGCTCGTGGCAAATGTCCATTTTAAACTAGGGTGCCCAACTGAGCACAAAAACCCAGATAAAGTCTGACAAGGGCAGTGTTCATAAAGATTATCACCTTCTTATTCTTGGAATTCCTGGCCCACTTAATGCTCACCAAAATCACATTAGTTTTTTTGGCTTCTCTGTCACTGCTGACTCCTATTGAGCTTGCAGTCCACTCAAACCCCCTGATCTTTTTCAGATAAGCCTCTGTCTAATAGGCTCTCCCCTTTTTCTTACTTGTGAAATTGATTATTTTTTCTACGTAAGCATAAGACTTTATATTGATCCCTATGAAATTTTATCTTATTAGGTTCAGCCCAAATCTCTAACCAGTGAAAATCTTAATTGATTCTAATGGATCATCTACTGTATTAACTGCGTTTTCAACTTCTTGTCATCTGCTAATTTATTATGCATGGCATCTATAACTTTATTCAAATGTGGCATATATGTTATGGCTTACTCCTTGAGAAACCAGTAGGTTACATCTCTCACTCTGGGTTCCAGGGCACGGTAAGGATCTTTGTCTGGTGTGGTGTGGTGTGGTGTAGTGGTGTGTGTGTGTGCATGTGTGTCTGTGTGTGTGTGTGTGTGTGTGTCTATTCCAATTGACTCGAGTCCTTACTAGTTGTATCTCTCTTCATTCTACACTTAGGTACCAATCATGAGCACCCCAATTGCATTTATCACTTTAGCATCAATGAGCTTTTATGTAGGGATATTTTCATTAAAGATACAGTAAGAACAAACATACAAATTTCCTCCCAGCACCTCAGGAGTACACCTTTTGTTCAATTCCTACATAATATTGGTCTCACCAAGTTCATGCAGCCTGGATGATACATGAATCCTTGTGTCAGCTGTCACTGGCCTGGTCCAAGAAGGTCACTCCCAATGGTCATTCCTTGCTTCTCAGGCCATGGCTGCAAAACCTAGACTCTTGAGCACCTATGTGCTGGAGAGTTCTCTGGACCTTTTGAAACTCACATGATAGGAGGTTCTATTCCTCTACCTAAATCAGAAAAAGGAGAAGCACAGAGGCCAAGGACCAAGGTGAGGGCCACATGGCCTCAGATAGGAGAGCTTCTCAACAACCCTCCCCTTATAACTTTGTCTCTCAGCAGACACTGTGAGCCTAGTAAAGAAGTTCACTCAGGAGAACAGTTGAAGAGAAGGAGGCAAAGATACTAGGCCAAAGGTGATAGCCTTCTTGAAGATGCCCCCAGTTCTGTCTACCCAACTAATGGATTAAAGCTCCTTCTAGCTACATGGTTAGCAGATCAGAAGAAGTTACATAATGTCTATACATGCTCCATAGGTTCTTCAAGGTACATCCTGGAGCTAGGCTCCCCAGTCTCCTCCACATAGGGGATTTCCTTCAGAAATTACAGAAGTAATTAACTGAAATATTAAATAGCATAAAGAGGCCCAGATCCCTGGGACCCTCCATTGGAGACCTACTGCCACATTGACATTGAACTATTAATGACTTCTATGAGTTCAACCATTCAGCTAGCTCTGAATCCATTTAACTCTCTTATCATCTAGTCAATATCTCTTTATCTTCCTCACAAGAATAGTATAAAATACTTTATCAAATGGCCTTGCTACAATGTAGGTATCTATAGCATCATGTTAATAGAAAATCCATGAGGTCAGCCTGGCATGACCTGTTCTAGAGGAAGCTGTGTTGGCTTTTTAAAATCACCATTTCCCTTTCTAGGTGTTTCCCAATCATTTCTTTAACTCAGTCTTTCATAGTTAGACTGGGAAAAGAAAAGTGCAGTCACCCCAGGAGTTGCCTCAATAGTTATTCTGAAGTTTAGCAAAGACTAGGTGTCTCCAAGGGTCTGGTTCTCCTGTGATCCTGTCAGAGAAGGGACCCTGGAGGGACCTCTGAGCCTGCTTAGACCTACCCTTGACCAGAACCCAATATGGGGCCACTACTAACCAATCCTATGATTTTGTTGATATAGGGAACTCTCAGTGAGGAAATTCGCTGATGTAGATCAAAAACTGCTCAGAAACTTAGTTTTAGAGAGTTTCTTGGGGAATTGAAGAGCTGACTTGCCAGTGGTCATACAGTTAGTTCATGCTGGAGTCAGAATTAACCCAGGTCTCCTGACTCCAAGGCTATGCTGTTATGTCACATTACCTCTTAAAGTCCCCCACTTTACTGGGGCTCCATGAACTTGGTGGGCTCCTACGGACCTGATATCAGGTGTCCCTGGTACTTACTTCCTAGACCCTGTCTCCAACCCACTTCCTGACACCCCATGTTCCGCCTGCCCTTCCAAGGATGAAGGTTTAGGTTATTTCCTGCACAGTGAGCTCACCAGGAAAATTTTGGTCCTGGACCAGAAGTGACTGTACTCCCACATAAATTTCCATGTTCTCAAAAGGGGTGGGGGAAGATGGGCAGGTGATCCTATTCCATTGGACCCCCCAAACCTACAGGATTGTGGGATGAATCTTGGACTCAGCTGATGACCCCAGTCATCCTTTACCTAAACCTGTGGTGGTTATGTGGGGGCAGTTCCCGTAGTCAGCCCTATCGCCTAATGCTAGTATCTCCCAAAGTCTTCACTCCAGGAACCCTCAACCCTAGCTACTCCCCCAATTTTTGAATCTCAAACCTAAGAGCCCAAAGGTATTGACTTTTCCCCTTTCCGATCCTAGGAACTTCACCTTCAAATCCTAAGAAATTCCTCAAACTGGAGAAACCGTTGGACCCAGGGAGCTCCCCCCCAACCCCAAGAACAGCTCTATTCCCTGGGACCTCCTGAACTTTGTTAATGACCATGTTTGCCCTTTCCTGTGGCTATGAGACTCATGTTCTCCATTTCTTACTCTATGACATATCTAAAGATACTTTGGTATCTAAAGTCCTGGCGGGGAGGATAAGGGTCTATGCCAGAGTGGCATGTAGGGCACTTAAGGCTCAACCACCACAGGTTTGGGAAAAGGATGACTGGGGTCATCAGCTGAGGCCAAGATTCATCCCACAATCCTGTAGGTTTGGGGGTCCAATGGAATAGGATCCCCTGCCCATCTTCCCCCACCCCTTTTGAGAACATGGGCACATTAAGACTCAAGATCTTCACTCCTAGGAGGAGGGATGGATTACTTGTCCCTACTTACTCTGCCCCCATCACCTTTTTCCTGTACAGGAGATGAGACACAGCTGAAAGAGTCAAGAGGAGACCCACACCTGGTAGAAAAGACTCTGAGCCTCAAGTGCCAAGCATCTGGCTTTCAGTTTATTACAAACAGACCAGGCTGGTACCTTTGGGCTCTTGGATGTGCCCCACAAATTTTGATCCTAGAACAGAAGTGACTGTACTCCCACTCAAGTTTCCATGTTCCCAACAGGGTTGGGGGAAGATGGACAGGGGATCCTGTTCCATTGGATACCCAAAAGCTACAGGATTGTGGGAGGAATCTGGAACTGGGCTATTACCCCAGTCATCCTTTACTGAAGCCTGTGGTAGTTATGTGGGATAATTCCTATAGCCGCCCTTTCTCCTAAGGTATCCCAAACTCATTACTACAAGAAATCCCACCCTAACCACTCCTCAAACCGTTGACTACCAAACCCAAGGGTAGTAACTTTTCTCTCTCCTGATCCTAGGCACTTCACCTTCCAATCCCAAGAAATTCCCCAAACCTGGGAAACTGTTGGACCTAGGGAGTTCCACTCCCCAGGAATAGCCCTAGTCCCTGGCACCCCCTGATCCTTGTCAATGACCATGCCTGTCCTTTAGTGTAGCTATCAGATTTGTCATCCATTCCTTTCCTTATGATGGATCTAAAGAGAAATGGGCCCTGACTTTGGTATCTAAAATCCTGGGTGAGGGGAGAAGGGTCTAGGGCAAATGACATTTAGGGAGTTAAGGACTCAAGGTCTTCACTCCCAGGAAGAAGGATGGATTCTTGTCCCTCCTTACTCTGCCCCCATCACTGTTTTCCTGTACAGGAGATTAGATACTGCTTAAAGAGTCGGGGGGAGGCCCACACCTGGCTGGAAAGACCCTAAGCCTCAAGTGCCAAGCATGTGACTTTCAGTTTAATACAAGCAGACTAGGCTGCTACCTATGGGTCCCTAGATGTGCCCCATTGTGGCTGACCAGACTTGACAGCACATTTTCAGCAGCCAGAAATGGCCACATCACTTCTATCAGGGAGGACACCAGCAGCCAGATTTTTCTTCGGAATAAGAACTTTAGCCTTGGAGACTCCAACTACCATCGTTGCACAAGGAGGGTGGGTGATGGAGGTGATATACAGACAAGATTATTTTTGATTCTGGGACACATGTGGTTGCAGAGCCTGGTGAATACCTCTTCTGTCTCTGTTAGGGAAATAGACCTTGTGAGACCAGGTCTGGTCCTAGGCCACATAGTTGCTGGTGCCCAGACTAGAAGCAAGATGCTTCATTTCTCAGACCCTTCTCTCTACTACAGTGTGTTGTGTGAACATGCAGGGCTAGCACACCTACTCTGAGCAGTAATCCCTGGGGATGCACTGTGGTGGGTGATTGGAGGACTTTGAGTTCCCACCATAATAAGGCTAATGGACTTGGGACACCCAGGTGTGAAGCCCAGAGGCCTGTCAGCCCCAGTGAAAACCAGGGGAAGGGGAAAGTTGGGAGGGAGAAAAGGGGCTGTGGTCTGGGGGCAGCACAGACGTGTGAGCTGAGGATGTGAGAGCCAGCCTTGGGCTGGGGGCAGGGAGCTGGGGCTAAGCTCTAGTTTTTAGTTATTTGGTCTCATGAACTCACTTTGCATATATGGGGTTCAGGTGAGAGAGGGGTGAGAAACAAGATTGAGGTTTGTTTTTCACAGTTACTTGGTTTCATATGTTTGCTCCCCACATATGGGCTTAGGTCAGGGCTTAGAGTGGGGCCAGGAAGTGGATGAGGTTTACTTTTTACTGTTATTTGGCCATATATGTACCTTCTCACACTTGGATCTGCTTTGCAGGCTGGAAGGGTGCTCTGTAGGGCCAGCTGAATGACAGGAAGTCATGGTTTGATTGCAGGATCTTGGTCACCCAGTGTGTTTCTGGTGAGGAGTCAAGATACTGTGGCCTGCTTGGTCAGTGACTTCTACCCCAAGTTACTCAATGTATTCTTGGCCTCCCTTGGGGCTTTAGTCTTAACTCAGGCTCTCACTGTGGTTCCCACAGCCCATGGTACCTACAGTGCCATCAAGATTGGCAGGGTTGGTGAGAATGACTCAGTACCCTTCTCAGTGCAGCACCTTGGGAAAGAGACCTTTGTGTCCTATCAGCTGGGTATGAGTAGCCCCTGCCTGGCCTTGGGTGGTGGTACCAGGAAGGTATATGTTGTGCACTGGAAGTGTTTTGCAGATCATGGAAGGGATAGAAGCAGGGGTAGGAGCAGGAATTGGGGGAACATGAAGTAAAATGAAGAGGAGGTCCCTGGTTAGGGAACAGAAGCCTGGACTGGGGCTAGAGGTCCTTGACTAGAAAGGGCTATTTCTGACTGGGAATGGGAAGAGAAATCCATAAATAGGGCTGAGATTCCTGGGATAGTTTAGAGGGGAGCCTGGCTAATGAAAAATGTTCTGGCCTATGGAGGGAAGTCCTGAACTCACTGAATCCCAAGGTTGTGATTGATTATTATCTTTCTGCCTTCAGACACTGGGATCATCCCTCAGCCAGGACCGTTCTGCCATAACCAAGAACTCAAGTGAGTTAAAGGTTAAAGGTGAAAGGGCAGAGAAAATGAGATTGAGCTTAAGCAACATGATCAAAAGGGAGACAATTCTACCAGCCTGATAGTCTCTGATAATGTGATGACCCAGGGTTCCTCATGGCCATGACCAACACAGAGCATGATACAAACTGCCTGTGTATGTGATAGTTCAGGGCTCAGAACATATGCAGAAGGACTTAATGTAAGTAATGGCCCACGGCTTGGGAGGGTGTGATGGCCTAGACCTTCAGGCTGTATGAAGATCCAAAGTTCAGGGAACATGCCAGTCCAGGGCTCAGTGTGGAGAGTGGCTCATTTCTATTCCCCCTGGCCTTCTCAGCTGCTCTCATCCCCAGATGGTTCCTGCTTTCTCCTTTCTCTGCTCCTGTTTTTGGGCTGCTGAGTCTCAGTGGGGGAAATCTTTAACCTGAATTAACTTCATTTATTACAAATTTATGCTATAGTATCTCAACTGGGTCCTTACTCTGAATTTATATTAAGATACTATATTATATATTATATTAAGTTAAATACTTTTCTTTTGTCAACATAATAGATATAGAGCAGACCTTCAAGATAGGAAAACCTGGGTTTAAATCCCACTCCTAATATATGCTGGCTGTGTGCCCCTGGGCACATTATTGTTCCAGACTGCTCTCTCATATGATAATTTGCAGAGAAAGTACCAACCTGCATTGGTGGAGGGAGTTACACCCAGGATTTCCCTCTACCAATAAAATAAATCTTGTCTCCATTGCTACTCTTCTGTACCCCCTCATCAGCCCACATCTCCCACAGCTTTGGGAGACATCTTAGCATTCTATTTGTTTAAGAAGTCTGAGGCTGGCCTTTGTGAGTGGTCTCCCTCTTGGTTCTTGCTTTCATGCTCATGTGCTTCCAGCTTTGTCATCTACTCCCACGCTCTGACTAATATTTGACAACATGCATTTAGCACTTTAAGGCCTACAAATTTCTTTACATACGCCATCTTGTTTGACTCTCATAAGTGCCCCATGAGCCAGTTATCAGAGCTATTGCCTCCTCCCCCTTCTTATGAATGAGGAAACTGAGTTTCACAGAGATTTAGTGATCTGTCCATTATTACGTAGTTGGTAAGAAGGGCAATCAGAGGCTTAGAGGACATCTAGAGCACTGGGCCCAGAACCAGGAAGACCTGAGTTCAAATCCAGTCTCAGATACTTCCTAGCTATTGTGACCTTTCATTGCCTCACAAAATGAATCCACTGGAGAAGATAGTGGCAAAGCCCTCCGGTATCTTTGCCAAGGAAACCCCAAAGGGGGTCAGTCATGGAGGGATGGCCACAACTGAAATGACTGAACAACAATGATAACAAGAACACAGGTGGGAAATGGCAGAGTCTGGACTCTAACTCGCAGTTGGCTCTTCATTTCAGGAAGTCATTTTGGTGGTTGTTGAGAATAAGTTTGAGTGGTAAAAAAAACAAAACAAAACAAAAAACAAACCTGGGCAAAGGAGACCCAAACAGAAGGCTTCATGATAGTCTTTCTTGACTCTAAGCCTAACACTCTTTCTATCTCATCACTCTGACCTTGAGGCATTCCTAAGGCAGTCTCTGCCATCGAGCCTGTCTCCTCCTGCCTCCTCCAGGGCCTTGCTCCATCTCCAATGTCTCCTTTGCTCCTAGCTCCTCCCTCTGATGATGAACTTGGGTCTTCCCAAACCCCTTTACCTTAATTACCACCCTCTTCTATGGCAACACTCCTCTCCTCTTCACTGCTAAAATTCTAGGAGCTGTCATCACTCCCCAAGCCCTTTCCACCTCTCTTTTACACTCCTCCCCTCGTACAAGGAGTTCTCTCAGGGACTCCCTAACCACCAAATCCAGAGGCCTGTTCCAGTCTCCTTTCTCCTTTGACCTCTCTGCAGCTTTTTATGCAGAGTATCACTTGTGACTGAACACACTGTCCTACACTGTCCTCCAGAGAAACTATATTATCTCTATTTTTCGCTCCCCCTTTTAACTGCTCCTTCTCTGTCTTCCTCTCTGGACCCTCTTTAGTATGCATACTCCTTAAAGGCCAGTCCTGGATTTTCTTCTCTTCTCTTTCCTTTGTCAACCTCTTTTACTCCCCTGGCTTCACTACCAGGACTCTGTTGATGACTCACAAATCTCGTCTCCAGGCCTTCATGTCTCTTATGCATTCCAAGGCCACATCTCCAAATTCCTTCAGAAAATGTCTACCTGCAGAGTGAGCTCACTGGTCCCTTAAGTGGAACATGTCTAAAATGGAGCTTATTCTCTTTCACCCATATTTGATAATACCTATTCAGTTCACCCCTTCTCCTATGTTGCATCCTTGGGGTGGTTGTTGATCCTTCAGCTTCCTTCCATCTTATATTTTATTAGTCACCAAGTCCTGCCAATTCTGCTTCTACAACATCTTTTACTCCTCTCTGTACTTCTTTATTCTTAATGTCATCTTGCTAATAAAGGCCCTAATCATCATTTGCCTGGAGTGTTGAGATATCTCCTGAAATATATTCCCAACTCTTCCCTCTCTTCCATATCACAATACAATCATCAGAACAATCTATCATATGGATGGAATATTACATCCATATCTATATTTGTATCTGTGTCTATATATGTATCTATCTAGTCATTTCACTTCTCTGTTCAGAAAATCATTAGAGGGCTCCTTTGGTCTCCCACATAATGTCCAAACTCTGTTGTTTGGCATTCAAGGCCCTCCACCATCTGATGTTAACTTGATCCCTTTTTACTTTCCTCCATATATTCTAAGCTCTCATCAGTCTACCCTACTCATAGCCCACTGAATGTACCATCTCCCTATTCACTTCCTCACATTTTTTCAGGTTTTCCCACATGTTTTCAATCACTTCTCATTGCCCTCTATTTTTTCATTTGTTTGGATCTGTTTGATAGTATCTTGATTTCTTATGAAGTCATTTGCTTCCATTTGCTCCACTCTAATTTTGATGGAATTATTCTCTTCAGAGTGCTTTTGAGAATCTTTCTCCATTTGGCAAAGTTGACTTTTTAAGGCATTCTTCTCCTCATTGGCTTTTTG
>JAQQSU010008782.1:0-12859 GCA_028627135.1 Pseudochirops cupreus
CAAAAGGGAAAGGGTCAACCTTACTCTCATGGAATTTGGCTTAGGGAAGGAATGATATACACTCTAAATTGGATATCTTGCCCCACAGGAGAGTAGGGGGGAAGGGGATGAGAGAGAGGAGGATGGAGGGGAGGGGAGGTGGGGGGGAGGGTAGTTAGAAGCATACACTTCTGTAAAGGGACAGGGACAAAGTAGAGAATAGAACAAGGGTGGGGTGGGATAGAAAGGAGGGAAATATAATCAGTCTTTCACAATATATCCACTATGGAAATGTTTTGCATGTCTACACATGTACAACCTATATTGAATTGCTTATCTTCCCAGTAAGGGTGGGTGACGAGGGAGGAAGGAAAAGAATCTGGAATTTAAAGTTTCAAAATCAAATGTTTAAAAAATATGTATATGTTATTATTACTATTTACATGCAACTGGGAAATAAGATATACAGGCACTGGGGTAGAGAGATCCATCTTGCCCTACCAGAAAGTTAGAGGGGGGATGGGGGAAGACATAGGAGAGAGCAGATTGGAGAATGGGGTATACAGTGGGGTGGTGGGTGGGGGAAAGACGGGGAAAAAATTTGTAACTCAAAATCTTGTGGAAATGAATGATGTAAACTAAAAATAAACATAAAATTTAATTAAAAATTTAAAAATAAATAATATAATATTTGTAAAAAACAAAAAAACAAACCTTAGCACAGAATAGGTACCATGTAAATGCTTATCTTCCCCTCTCCACCTTGTAGTAATAGTAGCAGCTGCAGCAACAACAGTAGTAATAGAAGGTAGTGGCAGAAGCAGTAGTAGTTATTAGTAATAGTAGTAATACTAGTAGCACTAGTAGCAATAGCAGTAATAAAGTAACAGCAGCGTGTCTATCATTTTTATGGTGCTTTAAAGGTTACAAAGTATCTTACATACATTATCATATTTGATTCTTACAACAACCTGTGAAGTCGTTGTTATTATTATCCTTATTTTACAGATGAAAGAACTAAGGTTGACCGAGGTTAAATGACTTATCCAGGATCTCACAGTAAGAAAGTATCTGAGGTCCTTCTCAGACACTCAGGTCCTCTTGACTCCAAAATCTCCTAGCTACATAGGAAAAAAAAGTAGCCCATTCCTTTTTTTTTTTTTTAAGATAGTTCTAATTGTTAGGAGAGGCAGTTAAGTGGCTCAGTAGGAGAGTACTGAGCCTGGAGTCAGGAAGACCTGAGTTCAGATCCAGCCTCAAACACTTACTAACTTTCTGACCTGGGTAAGTAATTTAACCTCTCCTTCTCTTAATCCACTGGAGAAAGAAACAGCAAACCACTCCAGCATCTTTGCCAAGAAAACTCCATGGACAGTGTTGGTTTGATCTGGTCCAAGGGGTAACCAGGACTCAGGATCACTTGAACACCAATTGTTATGAAGTTTTGTGTGTTATTTTTTTTTTCTCACATCAAGCCTCTTGGGAGTTCGATCCATTGGCTCTATTCATTGTTCCTCGTTCTATTTTCTTGTACCAAGAAGTCTAAAACCTCTTCCATATGACAGCTTTTAAAATATTTGCAAATTTAGGTTTGATGTAAGGGGGAAAAAAAATCAAAAAAATTTTGTAACAATTAGAACTCTTCAAAAGTGTAACGGGTTGCTTGAAGAGTTTGCCTTTACTGAAGGTGTTCAGTAAAGCAAAGGCTAGAGACCCATTTGGAAGGTATATTATAAAGAGGATTCTTTCTTAAATATGAAGTGATGAGATGTCTCTTGAGCTTTCTTCCAACTCTGAAATTCTTTGATTCTGTACAAATACAGAAACAAATTGCGATTCTTTTTCCTTGGAGGTCTTCAAGGTAAGGCTGAATAATTACTGTTCAGATATGCTATAGAGGAGAGGTGTCAAACCTGTGACCCACCCACCCTGTGCACCCCTCAACACTCCCTGAATACAGGCAGCACCAACTTAAAATGTAATTTGGAAATACTTAACAAAATAAATAAAAACACAATAGAACATCAACAATGTTAATATGTGGTTTTCTAACTCAAAATGTGGTCTGCAGGGATCCATTATACATGGTTTAGTGGCCTTTTTCTATTTGAGTTTGACATCACTATTGTAGAGGAACTTTTTTCATGTATGGGTTGAACTAGATGGCCTGGTATTCCCTTCCAGCTCTGAAAAGTATATTTAAAAAGTTACTTACTCTTTCTGGAAAGGGGCTTCTAAAGTCCCTTTTAGCTATAAATCTATGGCCCTCTAATCCCATATATTTATTGAGAGATCACAAAACCTCATGACTGTAGACACAGTTTTCAGAGGAAAAAGTCCAAGACTTTAACCTCAACTATCCATGTGTCCCAGTTATCCTAATGGGAAAAATAATGGGCAAGTTATCCCACAAACTTATCTGATGTCAGTTTTTGGTAGGGCCACCCAGGAGCCCACCCAAAACTAAGTTTTGCCTGACTCATCATTTTTTCTCACTTCCTCCTCATTTTTACCACTCAGTTTTCCCTGTTCATGTCAATAGAGACTGACTCTACATATGTGACACATGCATGTAATTATACATATCAGGCATCTAGATCCCTGAAAACATAGCTGCCTCAGCTTTCTATGAAATCATCAATGAATACAATCTAGACACTTTCATTTATGGTGTGTCTTTACTTCATAAAGTCTTCTTTTCCTCACAACTTGATATTTTGGTCATACTTTACATAAGGTTTTTCAGTTCTCTAATTTCAAATAAGTGACTGTCTGAGGTCAGGAGGAGCACAGCACCATGCTCCCAGCATCCTTCATCAGAATACACTTTTAACAAGGGGTAACCTTTAAATAGTAATGATTATATAACAGAAACCACACACCTGTGCCTCCAAAAACTCCCTAATGAAGCTAGACTGTCACTTTGAATAAGTGAAGAAGCCATTTAAAAATATGTCTGAGACCTGGTCAAGCTACTTGCCTTGAAATATTATTTGTGACTCCAACAGTATAAACCCGCAACTTCCCCTAGGTTTTAAGCTGCCCTAATGGTGATTCTGTAATTGAATTTCTGTAACAAATTCAGATCTCATTAGTGATTTGGGACTCTAGACATCAAGTCTGGACTGAACTGCATAATAGTCTACACATATTTTACTTCAGTTTAGTATTTGTACCACCTTAGGCAAGAGTTACATGGGGACACCATGAGGACAACATTAGCTCCTTTGGTTCGTGGCTACTCTAGTCAAAAATAGGGCAAAATTTATTCTTTACGGGCCTGGAAAACCACAATCAACCAACACTTTGTGTAAAAGGTGACAATGGCCTGAAATAGTACAAGACCATGAAAAGTACCCAATGGCCATAGAAACCATGCAGAATCTGGCCCAAAGTTGTTAAATTTACCATTTGCTTCTAACAGATAAACGAATCTTGTCAACTTAAGTAATGGACTACTTCAACAAAGAGTGAGAGTTAACACAATAGATATTGCCTGGGAAATTGGGGGTGGTGGGGTAGGTTAAGTTATTTATTTGGTTCTCATAATAAATAGATGCCTGGAAGAAAAAAATACACCAACTTGCTTTCCATTGCTACCATCTGGCTGCCAGAAGCCATAATTAACACCCTTGGAAGTTTCTGAGCAGTTGATGAGTGGAGCTCAGTTCTCTGTAGCCCCAGCAATGTTTCTGCAGAACTTCTCATCAACATGGAAACTTTCCAAAAACCACAGTGACTGGATGAGAAGCTTTCTTTCAATTCTTATTTGTAGATCTATTTTGTGGTTTATTTTTAAGAAGTTGAAGACTAGGCTTACAAACTGTCCAGTCTGTACAGTTCAGCATCATTCAATTCAACAAACATTTTAAAAGATATACTTTTAAGAAATCTAATGCAAATGATGTCATGGTGATTATGTAGCAAAGGTGCAAAGAGTCATAGAAAGCCCAGAGAGGGTGAAAGCAGTTCTAGTAGAAAGGATCAGAGAAGGATTCATGGGGAAAGTAGCACTTGAGATGGAACAAGGAGAAAAGGTTCAATAGTCAGAGACTGGAAGCTCTAGGAGGAAGGGATATAAGCAAAGGGATGATTACAAATGACTGTGGGGTATCTTTTGGCGGGGATAGTTCCTAGGAAGCTCGTGGTTGCCTCCACGTCATATCATAACAAGATACCACTTAGTCTCCAATGCTAGTCTTCATATAACTCCATAGAAAGTAAGAGACAGACAGGATCTTGAAGACCAACTGAATTAACCTCTTCATTTTACAGAAGTGAGGCTCCAGAAGGTTAAAATGACTTACCTAAATTCACACAGGCAGTCTGGATAGGATTGGAATCCAGGTCCTCTGACTCATACTGACTCCCATTAAATTGAACAATATCAGGATGATCATCTCCAAATACAATAGACAGACAAATGGGTGAACTGCTTGAACAGAGGGTTGGGGGGGGAGAATGAGACAGACAGAGATACATGGAAACAGAGACACACAGACAGAGGGATACACAGAGGCACAGAGAGAAACAGAGACAGAGGGAGGGAGGGAGGGGGGGAAAGAGAGACAGACAGACAGACAGAGACAGAGACAGAGAGAGAGAGAGACAGAGACAGAGACAGAGACAGAGAAAGACAGAGACAGAGAACAGGACAAAGGGATAAAGGGGGGAAAAGACAGACAGAGACAAAGGCACACAGAGAAAGAGACACAGCGAGAAGCAGAGACAAAGACAGACAAAGATACACAGAGAAAGAAACAGACAGATGGACAGAGACAGACACACAGAGATAGAGAGAAAAAAAGGAGAGACAGAAACAGAGAGGCAGACAGAGAAAGAGACAAAGTCCTGATGAGTGTAGATTCGGAGGGACAATACCAGATTGTCATCACAATGCCACTCAGGCATCAGAATGGAAATGTATAGGCTTTCTCTTCTTTGAAGAAGTGAGAGACAATGAGTATGCAACATTATACTATGAACTATGTAGTCCTCAAACAAGGGATAAATTAGGGCATCCATACAGTCAAGTTGAGAGAAGTCAGTCCATCAGCTGAGCTACAGACAACTTTTACTAGGGAAAAATGTAGCTAAGTACTTTAAGGTGAAGCCTCTAGGTGGTGCAGTGGATAGAGTCCTAGGCCTAGAGTCAGGAAGACCTAAATTCAAATCTTGCCTCAGACCCTTACTAGCTGGGTGACCTTGGGAAAGTCACTTAACCCTGTTTGCCTCAGTTTTTTTCAGCCATAAAATGAGCTCAAGAAGGAAATGGCAAACCACTGCAGTATCTTTACCAAGAAAAACCCCAGTCCACAGCGTCTCAAAGAGTCAAACACAACTGAACAACGATGTCTCTAGCACAAAGTGTCTGAATCATTTCTGCTTCATCACACCTTTGGCAATCTGGTGAAGCCTACTGTTCCTTCAAGGTGGAAAAAGTATATATTAAGCACCTACTGTATGCAGGCAATGCTAAGCTCTTTACAAATATTATTTCATGCAATCCTCACAACAACGCAAGGAAGCAAATGTTATTGTGATCATCTTTTTACAGTTGAGGAAACTGAGACAGGCAGAAGTTAAGTGATTTGGTTAGGATCACACAGCTAGTAAATATCTGAATGTTTGAACTCAGATCTTCCTGACACTGTGCCCAGAACTCTTATCTGCTTTGCTACCTAGCTGCACTTCTCACGGTGATTTTAAATGCATGAAATAAAATACACAGGCTTGCAAAAGAAACTAATTGTACTGAAATCAGTTTATTAAAATATATTTTTTTAAAAGTGAGTTCACAGGCCCTTACTCCAGTGCATCATCCTGTGTATGCCACAAAGCTCAAGTATTAAATTACACTGAGTAACCTCACTGTTGGATAGTGAAGCTAAGGGACCAAAACCGTTTTTATTTCTGATTTTTAAAATTATATTCCTATTTTGTTTGTGTATACTTTTTGGTTTACAGCTCAGCAGAGGCATTCAGTCATTTTTTTTAACCCATATTTGTATAAATCTGTGGTAAGAAACCATTTTCTTTTGGTTGTGTTTTGACTTCCTACACTTGGTATCCCAAACAGAGCAGCTGCTCCAAAGAGGACCACAATGCATCTGTTGTATTTCTAGAGCAGAGTCTGCAACGCTCCCAAATGTGGCCCAAAATAGATTAACATTGAATTGGAAAACATTTAACAAAATAATTAAAATATGATAAAACATAGATAATGTTAATATTTGGTTTTCTAAGTCAACATGCAGCTCCAGGGATCCTTATGTATGGCTTACTGAGCCTAGAGTCTATCTGAGTTTGATATACTGTCCTAGAGAATTTTAGTTCTTGACTATCCTGCTCTCAGTGACTTTGGAAGATATTTCATTCACCACTTTGGTTCATCTCTGTAAGAATGTTATGGTATCAAATGCTACTGCCCTCATATGGTTCCACATTGCTCTCAGCATGTTACATATAGCATGTCATACTTCTTCCAATTGCATTACAAGCTTCTCAAGAAACCATGTCTTTTGTACCTTCCATAGTACCTAATGTTCACATGGAAGGCACTGAACTAAGTAATTGATGTTTTTATAGATAGACAATGATTAGAAATCTCTGAGATTTTCAGATAAAAGAGAGGAGTACCAATCTCATTCTCTTCTCAGCCCTACCTAATGCTCAGCCCCAGGAGAAAATTGTTATGCCATACTCAAGAATCTACATGATTCTGACTCTGGTATTTTTATACATCTCTGAATGGAACATAAAAATTGCTGGAGAGAAGGTAGGGAATTTTTCTCTGGCATCCAAAGAATGAATACATCATTGGCTCTTCACCTTGATGAGGGTCATGAGCTGGAGAACTAGGAACGAAACAAATTTGGGCTGTGTTTCATTTAGAAGAGATGGTTTCCCTGTACCATCTGCACAAATTCTCCTACTACAATGCTTTATATTGGTTTCCAGAAACCTGCTCTTCAACCTGAAGTCCAAAGAAATTGGGCTTTTTGTATCAAAAGGTAACTGAAGAAGTAAGAAAACAATATACACAAAATAAAGGGAAAGAACAGCAACAAAAATTAAACTGAACATTTTATTAATTATAACATGGCCTTCAAGATGAATTGAGAAAATGTGCTTTCCTCCCTTCTTTTTCAAAGGTGGGAAACTGTTGGGGTGGGGAGTGAAGGATGTTATGTATACTGTCTTAATCAAGCTGATTTATTGGTTGGTTGGTTTGGTTGAACTTCTCACACACACACACACACACACACACGCACACACGCACACACACACACACGCACACACACACACTTTTTTTTTGTCACAAGGGGATGGACAGAGGAGGGTTGTGTTGAGCAATGAAGGGTATATAAGCATGAAAGATGCCAATAAAAATTTAAATGACATTGAAGCCTATGGGAAACATAATTGTGTTTTAGCAGAAAGAGAATTTGACTGATGTTCAACATAACCAAGGTTCAAGTACTGGCTCTGCCGTTCACTCCTTGTGAGACATTGGGTGACCAATAACTCTCTGTGGTTTAGTCTCCTTAAACTGTAAAATGAGGGGATTGTTCAAGGATGGAAAACCTGCAACTCAAGGCTACATTTTTAGGTCTTTTGGAGTTGCCTTTTGACTGAGTCCAAGCTTTACAGAACAAATGCTTTTATTAAGGGGATTTGTTCTGTGAAGTATGGATTCAGTCAAAGGGCTACACCTGAGGACCTAGAGGGCCACATGTCACCTCAAGGTCACAGGTTCCCCACCCCTCGACTAGATGATCTCTGCGGCCTCTTCCAACTCTAAATTCTATTATTTTATTCAAAGTATAGATTTCTGATTAGGTAAACATAAATGTGAATACATGACCAACTTTCCAGGATCCTATTACATTGTATTTTCAAATTCCATCTTTAAAAGCTAACTTTTCTCTCTTTTACAAGCTTTTTAAATGATGACTTGGTGACAGTGACCAAATGTCTTCATTTGCTCATCATTAAACATCTCCCACTGCTTTCTCAAGAAAACCATGTGCTGTCCTATTTTGCTCTACAGCGTCTAACTCTTCCCACAGCTCTATTATGGGCAGCAAGGGAGAAGTAACTCTATTTTATTCAGGGCACAAAAAAGAACTCACCTCCAGGAATAATAACAGTGCTCATGCATTGCCCTGGTCACATCATCCAGAGCCCAGAACCACTGGTTATGATTAAGCAGTGTGGAGCAGTGTAAGTAACACCACTGTTATCCTACTGACTGAATCACAATATAGCTTCCAATATATGTGCATAGTAGAGGCTGAATTGATTGATTCAGTTCCGTAAAGTATACTCCCAGAGCTGACATAAGATTGATAAATGACCTTCCCTATAATCACCTGACTTTTTCATTCAGTTAATTATGCATTTATAAAGTGCTTACTATGAGCTGTGCTAAACATAAGTTACAGAGAAAGGCAAAATCATGGTCCTTGCCCTCAAGGAGCTTACATTCTAGTGAGAGAGATGACATGAAAATAATTGTGTGTGTGTATATATGTGTATATATATTTATATAATGTATATATACATATGTATATTTGTAAATATGGAGAGATATAAAAGATAAATAGATAAGATATATATGTGTGTGTATATATATATATATATATATATATATATATATATATATACATATGTATGGAAGTAAATGGAAAGTAATCTCAGAAAGATGGCATTTGGGAGGGAGGGAAGACAGGGAAGACCTTCTGAAAAGAGTTTTTATCTGAGTCTTGAAGGAAGCTAGAAAGACTAAAAGGCAGAGGAGTAGGGGAAGATCATTCAAGGCCTTGGGAGTTGCTAGGGTAACGGAAAGCAGGATAACAGAACATAGGACGTCATTTGCAAGAAGTAGCAAGTAAGTTCTTGTAGCTAGAGTTGAGTGTTGTTGTTTGTCCTTCATTTTTGAAGAGGTCTATGACATCAGCAAGGGGATACAAGTGACTTGGATTTAAGTGAGGCAGGGCTATGCAGTCACCAGCCTCACCTTCTCCTCTGGAGCCATCTGGGACCAGCAACAAGGATGACTGGAGATGGCCCCAGATGCAGAAGGAGACTTTGACCTTTTGAAGTGTAAGAAGACTGGATGGATAGAATGGAAAAATATCCATTAGGAAGCTATGACCACATTCAGGCAAAGGACTTATGTATCATTCAATTTTAGCTAATTCTTGAATTTTCCAAAAGCATGTTTTATTCAGCATACAAAAGACTTCCAAAAACCTGCTTCATACTCAAGGTCTGACTACAGAAAAACTCTTAGAAATTCTGCCATCCCTCACTCACAAGTCTTTTTTTTTTCCTTTTCTTTTCTTTTATTATTATTTCTTATTATTTTATTTTATTTCTTCCAATTACATGTAAAGACAATTTTCAGCATCCTTTTTTAAATAAAATTTTGAGCTCCATATTTTCCTCCCTCCTCCCTAAGGCAGTAAGCAATTTGATATATGTTAGATATGTGTGATCATGTAAATCATATTTCCATATTAGCCATGTTGTAAAAGAAGAAACAGAATAAAAAACTATGAAAAAACTATGAATAAACAGAATAAATAAAAATATGAACAAATAAAGGAAGTGAAAATAGTATGCTCCAATATGCTTTCAGATTTGACCCACCAGTTCTTTCTCTGGATGCTTCACTCGTGAGTCTTGACTTTATTGGAGAAAAGGCGACTAAGGGGGGATAGTCCATAGGTTTTACACATCCTAAGAACTGATATTTTGGAAAATTATTTTTTAATTTCATGTGTTTGAAAGAATGAATTTTTAGCCCTGTATTTTATATTTGATTTCACTCTTCACCTGATATTAGAAGATTCTTCTTCTCTGGGTGAAGAAGCTTATGTGTGAATAAATTCAGCCTCTCTCTCTCTCTAAACAGAGATACCAAGGATATATTTGCTGTTAAAGAAAAACTCTTTTCTCAGCACTCTCATAAAATGTTATCTCAGCATTTCCTACAAGGTTTGTGGGGTATTTGTGGGGTATCCTTGAGAAACTAGAACTACCTGACCTTGTCACATCTTTAACAATTAAGGTGAGTTTATTTAATCCCAGTTGCCAGTGTTTGCCCTTATAAGACCCATAAAATTCACAAAAGCATTTCTTAGAAACAGAGAGAGGAGTTAATCATCCCATGTGGATTCCACGCCTGATTTCTTTAATGTGACCAACTACGTGATTTTTTTTCCTATTCTTTGTCCGATGCTTATAGAAATGTATTGCACCTTCAATTCAGGAGCTTTTGACCAGACACAGTCACATTTAACCCATCTGTTATTATCAGGTTGTGTGCCTCTGTTAATAAATGGTATCTTAGTGCTAGAATTGTCTTAGTTTACCCTTTCATTAAATTTCATACATGACTTTTTGCAGACAACATGTGAAATTCATCTTAATCTCTCTGATATAACCACAGACCACAATTCATATCACACATGAACCAAGAAATAACCACCAAAGGACTCCCCACATTTATTCTGGTATTAGTCGGAATTCACTGGTCCTTCCACATATCTAGAAGTCTTGAAAGCCCATCAAATAAAGCAGGCTCCCTTCACTTTTCTACTTCAGGCCACACCTTCAAATCATAGAACATCAGAACCAAAGGGGGCCTTAGAGATTGTCTAGTCTACTGTCCCTTGTTTTAATAAAAATAATAGGTAACATTTACAAAGTACTTTAGGATTGACAGAGTACCACGATCTTACCAGATCAGCATAAAACTCTGAGATAGATGGTGAAACTAACATTATCGCCATTGTACATGTGAGGTAACTGAGCTTCAGACTGAAAACTGACCTAACAGCGTCATAGTAGTGATACATAACAGATCTGAAATTCAAACTTGTGTCTTTAAATTTAAAATCCAATATTCCTTACACTTATAACAGGGCAACCAAGAATTCAAAAACCATACTTCATCCTCAGAAAAACTGCCTAACTACATTTTATTGCTACCAAAACAAAGGATATAGCCAGGCACTATGTATTTCACTAACATCCACCATTGATGCCGCTTGTCCACATCTTTGGATGTATCCCTGAGCATGTGAAGTTTCTTTTGTGTCTTTGGGCACGTCTTACAGTTCTACCAGTCCTTACGACTCTTTCTGTCGATGTGTTGTACCACCCCTATACCAGAAGCAAGGTGCTAAATCTATTCAGCTTGCATAACTTTTAAACCACAGTTACGTCTCTGTACCAGGAAACTAAGTCTCAAGACCATAAATGACTTCAAGAGAATGACAGAGCCTTCACTAGAACACAGGTTTCCTGATCCACTCACAAAACTACCTCTGTATATTTACATCACTTCAATAATCTCAAAATCTCAGACATTTTCCTCCTTGTTGTATTATTTCTGAGACAGCTATAAACACATGTAAGCAGGGACTTTTTCTTGATTTGGCACAGTAGAGATTTCTTTTCTGGTACTATACACATTTTCATCACTGTGTAAATGTTTATTAACTATTATAATCATCTCTCTATTGACTCATAATAAATCCCTTTGTGACAGAATGATTGCCAAATTGATAAGTCATTGATTCGGAAAACCCCAGCAACCTTTGAGTTCACATAGTGAATATGGGTGGCATCTTTTGAAGGAGAGAGTCTTTAAGGATTTTGCTCTACAGAGTCAAATGCTTTTTTCTTCTTCTTATAATCAATTACCAATTGACAGAATGGTATATTGTATTCTATACTCCTTTCAGTCAATAGAGTCACAGTGAAAATATTGTCTTCTGATAAAAAATCATCTACAAATGCCTGTTCCCTTCTCAAATTGTTTCAAAATGAAAGAGGTGGAGTTCTGGCCATTCATGGAAAAAAAGGTCTATAGAATGAGTAGTAGAAGAACTTTTGCTGAAGGAGAATAAAAAAATAAATAAGTAATAGGAATTATGAAGGTAGTTTGAAGACTGTCTGAATAGTATAGAAGACCAAAGGTTGAATTTTAGACAAGCAATATTTGGGAAGGAGAAGGATTAGGTCTGAAGAAGAAGGACTTATGTTGAAGGAGGAATCTTATAAATCATGACTTTAAACTAAAAAGGAAAGGGGTGAGAGGACAAAACTGCCTACAACTGTCCACCGAGCTACATATCAGAGAATGACAAAGAGACAGAGAGAGACAGAGACAGAGACAGAGAGAGTAGTTATAGTGTAGAAAGAAAAATAGAAGTAGAGATGCCCAGAAAGTCACAGGAAACAAAAGCAAAGGAGATGTGCGTACAATGGATAGTCTCAGATAGGCAAATGGATGATAAGCAATAGTAACAAGAGATGCTAACGCAAAGAGGCAGATATGACCTCATGGTCATGACCATCACTTGGACTTGGTGGAATGAGACATATTTCTGGGATGGCATGGCTTATTTAATAGATAAAGTGGGGTGGAAAGCAAGGTATAGAGCAATGGTTCTCAACCTGTGGGTTATGTTTAATTTGTAACAATGAAAATACATCCCGCATATCAGATATTTACATTACGATTCATAACAATAGCAAAATTACAGTTAAGAAGTAGCAACGAAAATAATTTTATGGTTGGGGGTCACCACAACATGAGGAACTGTATTAAAGGGTTGCAGCATTAGGAAGGTTGAAAACCACTGGTATAGAGTATCAATGTATATTGAGAAAGTAAACCCATGGGAGGAAATCTAGGAACCAGAAGGGGGAAATGTGGTGGAGAGGATTTGGATAAAGATGAATGATGACAGAAACAGAAAAAGATGAAAAGTTTGGGAAACAAATCAAAAGCCTAGTATGGACATTCCTCTCTCTCTCTCTCTCTCTCTCTCTCTCTCTCTCTCTCTCTCTCTCTCTCTCT